>JAQIWY010000001.1:0-18857 GCA_034696925.1 Leptoiulus proximus
CATAACTTTAAAACTTGTTACAAAAATAATATCACGCGGACAGCAACTCGCTGTCCCGAAAAGAAAAGAAAGGTTCGGTGCACCCGCTAGTGCCCAACTCAGACGCCAGCCAAAACCTAACTGTCCTCTCTGACTCGCCGAGCTTCCTAGCATACCTCGCAAGGAATGCTGGTCAGCCCAGGAATACAGAGAAGGACTTCAACTTTAACCTGGGCACCTTTTGTACCCAACATTCCCAGAATTCCCGCCATGACCTATGGCCCCGAATTTTACAACATCAATTTTTTTTTTGCCTTTATTAAGGTACTTTGCTGTTGACACAGGCAAATCTGCAACAAATGAACTTGCCAATATTACAGCAATTGCTGCTTCATTGTCAACATATACTTCAATGCTTCCTTGACCAAGTTGTTTCATTTTCTTATCATTAATAAGTGAGCAATTCCTGGTTCTGTTAAGTTGTGAATAGCACATTAGCAGACAAGATTTGGACACTGTTGCATTCCCATGAACTTTGAAACTTTTATGCAAGTCGTGTACTACTTTTCTCCAAGTCCTATAACTTTTTCAGATTCTGAAAACTCAAATGTTGTTGAACGTTAACTGCATTGCGTACATTTGGAAATCATATGCAATTTTAAAAACACTATAAGGGCCCATGGGATTTAAATGAGTACATTGCAATTTGCTAAATTTTTGTTCCATGAAATGATCAAGCTTGTGTGTACTTATTATTCGTTATTGGTTTGTAATTGTTAATTCTTTTCAAGTTTGTTGAACTGATTAAACATGTTATTGGCGCAAGCTAGATAAAATATATTAATTGTTGATAGTAGTTATTACTTAACCTGTTATTGGTATTAGATAGATAGATACAACTTATTCATGGTTGATTATATTTACTTACATGTTGTTGGCCTGGGCAGACCAGATTAAGAACTAAGTACTTAGCTCCATTTTTAAAAAAAATTGCTAGCTAAGCTAAAAGTGCTTTATTTCCACATATCAACATTCTACACACTAATTATATTGTAAACTATACACTGAAGGAATTTCAAAACTTACTAAAATCACATTGGGAGTTCGTCAAGGAGATTTCCTGAGCCCCTTACTCTTTATAAACTTCCTTTCTGACCTAACATTATTTCTACACAGTGCCAACAGCAGCCTAAAAGGAGGAGGGATAATCCATTGCCTCACAGATGATAACCTGCTACTAGCCAAGGAAAGGAGAGCCATACAAAACATAATAAGGTAACTAAATTATGTGTTTACTTGATCTCATTCCCTAAATATAAGAAAATCAAAGGTAACAACATTTTCAAGGGACAAATCCTGCTCTTCCAAGAATACATTCACTTACAGTGATTCTGACATAAAGGTGGTCCATGTGTCGACCTATCTGAGCATCAAACTCATGAATAAAAGTCATAAAATCTGATTTGGAAACCCTTAAATATGACTAGTCTTTCCAAAAAAGAGCTAGGGCTATTTCTTGTTATTCACACACAAGCACCTCAACCATATCCAAACCCACATATCCCTTTTTAATTCAATCCCTAGCATAATAATTACATTTAATGCTCACACTTGGAACTGAGATTCATCTGCAGAATCTATTGCCTCCACCCATCAACTCCTGCATATTAACTCAATGCCAAGCATCAACTAAAATAAACATACTCGACCTTTTTTCAGTTATTAGGCAAAGACAACTTCCAACCAGTCCTTCACTTTGCCCAGCACCCTTTTTCTCGAATGGCTAGATCACCCCGATGGAAAATATAACCGACTAGGAATTTCTGAAAAAACTTATAAATCCAGATTTCCACTTGCTCACTCAGCCCTAACCCTACCATAAACTAACAGTGAGACATTAAACAATCAAAGACATTAGAAACAGTCAAAACTCCATAGCCTTTCTAGAATTCAATCCTTAGAAAAACATACAAAACTCACAATACCCGTTAATGATCCAACCATATGCTATACTGCCAACACCTTTTCTCTTAAAAAATTAATATAACAATAAAGAACTAATCAGAATTCTATACCTATCAAATCCTCATTTTACTCTTTGTGATCCATGCCCCCTATGTAAACAGGGATAATTTGACCAGCAGCACCTTATGTCCAAATGTAATCATTCAGCTCTAGCAGAAATCAAGTGACACATACCTCCCCAACAAGAAAATAATATGTGTTACATTTTCTTCTATAATTAAAGGCCCCATCTAATTTTCTATCCATCTGGCTAATGAATAGATTATTCGTTATTGTGGAATCAAATCAAGATGGCGCCAACACCAACATCAAACAAACTAATGCATAATATAAAGAGAGGCAGGGATAGGTATTAAATACAGAAAATTAAATAGAAACCTCATCATGTAATACCTTTATTCTGATACTATCTAATTCCAATAGAGCCTTTACTAGTTAATTTGAGGCGTGCGGTTTGAGCAGGTGCTTCACCCATATTGCCGCTGTCATGGGCTTTACGGCAGTATCAGAGATAACAGCTATCTACTGTTTCACCGACTCTTCTGGAATCGTTCAGATTGGCGAAGTCTCAATTACTGGAGAAGTTGTGAGGGTGTCAGAAGAGGGACCCTCTGCCTCGGAGGAGATGACATCTCGGGTCTCCATAAGGAGTTTGTTAGACTATTTCTAGTCTACGCCTATATGAATGGGTGTGGTAGTTACCGCTTCTATGAACAAGCAGTTAAAGCAGGTGCTGCGGTAGATGCGGTGCCAACGGTACTTGTGGAGGGAACGATAGTTGCGGCAGCAGCAGGAGTTGCGCTATCTGGGATAGCTGCAACGATCACTGGGACAAGTCGACAGTGATACCTGTGATTACAATGTGAATTGCTTTAACCTTTTCAATAGTTATACTTACGCTTCTGGCTTGGATCTTGACTCTTATGAAAGACCAGGGTGCACAATTCATAAGTGAAGATCCCTGATGATCACTGTTGGAGAACTTTAGATACGACTGGTTCTCGGGTGGACATCAGTGACGTTTTTCAAACGACGAGTTCGCTGGAATCCTCTTTCAGAGACTTAGACGTGGCAAGGGGTTAAAAGTATAATAACATAATTCGGATTTATCATGTTTGCAGAAACAAATGTTTACAAGGCAGCAAAACATGAAACATGTGAATGACACAAAACAACTAATGGTTAGTTGAATTCAAACTCCATCGTAGAATTTCAGTATTGCTAAATATTATAGAAAAAGCATGACATTCCCACAGCGAGAAATCATTATAGAGGTATGTCATGGTTTCTCTATCAAAGTCTGAATCAGCTCTCTATAAAAAATCTTATTCTGCTCTCCTCGTTTTTGCTCTCTGCATCCCCTTATAAGGATCGTGACATCCAATGGCAACTGGTCTGGAAATATCCAATAAGCCTTAGGTGAGATCAATAGTCTGCCATTAAATTAATTACCTGGCTTATGTAGGAGGAGATATTGGGGTTCTGCAACAAGCAGTGTACAAAGTGATCATGTAACGCTTGCCATGGAGATAATACCAGCAAGTTAAGCACACAATGTTTTAAACAACATCCGAGACTAATATTTTAATAATTTATAAAAAAAAATTTAGTTACTGAATATTGTCCTAATAAAAGCTATACATTTTGAACCTGCTATTTCCATTGCTGGAAAGAACCTAAGAACTCATCTTCTGGAATGATGCAGTTTTTCCACTGATTTGTATTTAAATTTGTCCATGAAATCTAATCTGCCATTTCAAGAGTCTCTTGTTTTGCAAACAGGAAGAAGACTGCAGAGGTCAGGAATGGTAAGAATAGTAGATGATGTTCATGATTTTTTGTAAGGAATGACAGTGAGCAAGGAATGCAGAATAAACATATGTGTTGTCATTTTGTTGTTTTATCTATTGTTGCAGAACAACAAAATAAGTCACTTAATAACTTTGTAATAGTTTCTTCCTCAAAACTCACAACTGAAATTATAAAACAACTGAAAAGATGGGCTGAGTCCCATAGGGCCTTTAACCCTTTCACAAAAACATATGTTACTTCAAAAGAAAGAATGTTGTAGAGAATCTAAACAAACAGTTTAGTTTAGGAAATGTGTCCCATTTTCAAAAAGGCAGGAATTTTTTATCAGCCCTCATATATGTCGTTAATACTATAATGCCATATTCAATCGACATCAGACATTTAGCTCATTAAGTCTATAGAAAGTAGTTTCAATTTGGTTATTATTCTGAGTAAAAAGTAAAGTATAAGCATTTATTAACCATTGGTATTCTCATGGTATCTTGAGTGAACGCCTTGTGGCAAAAACAAAGACATATAATGATTGGCTGGGATTTACTTTCCTTGAAAGAAACAAAACGAAAAAATATTACATGGTGCCGATAATCCTCAAAGATGCTGTAATAATGAATAAATTGGAATGGAACCCTAGCATAACCATGTTCCTATTAAATATTCATTTTCACACAGGCATAAAAGACTTATGGTAATTTTCTAAAGACTACCTCAAAGGGACCTCCAAAAATCTGCAATGATATTAGTCTGCAGTGCAGCTGGAAACAATAAGCATACCGACTTTGGTCTGAGTTTCCAGGCTGTCCTGTGCCTTATCCAGCATATTTAAGGAGTCCCAAATTCTATACTTAGCAGTCCAGTTCCGACTCCTGAAAATAGAATCACTAGTGTTCTTCCCCAGCACTGGAAGAGGTATTAGGAACCATCGCTCCAAAGCCTCAGGCCAATACAAAATGTTAGCAAGAAACTGCTGTTCCCAACTATCATTTCCATCTACCATTTCCAAGCATCGTTCTGGTAGGCTACGACCCTGCCCAACACTATAAAGACCCTAAAGAATGATCAGCAAATGAAAGGTCTATGAAGATCCGAACGCCTAGGAGGAAGATCCGAAGAATCTAATCCCCTAACAGGGAATCCAAACAGCAAACATCTTACCCCTATGGCAAAAAAAGCAGAAAAGTATCCTGGTGGGAAGTCACATAAATGGTGCCCAACAACTTTGGTCGAATCATTAGTAACCCCGTCGCCATTACAAACATGGCACCCAACTACTAAAGAACAAGGTCCAGTAGCAACCCAACAGCGTTGCAGACATGGTGCCTAACTAATGAGGATGAACCATTGCTAATACTGACAACGGTCAAAAATGGAATCCAACCAATGTACAAGAACAACAATTATCTCAAGAGGGATCACAACAATAGCACTCAAATAGTACAGTACGACCATTACCGATCCTAGAAGCATCTCAAGCATGGTGCACAAATGATTCAGTTGAACCGTTTCAAAACCTAATGGCCCCTATTTAATGGAACCAAACATGTTCACAAGAACATCAAAAGACCTCATTGAGATCAGAAAATAGTTATCCAAATGCTCGACACGAGCAACCACAGACCTTAACAAAGTTTGGAACATGGCAATATACCGTTAAGGTATGCCCCATCGTTTGGAAAGACCTGATCCATGGAGATCTAAACCTGCATGCAGAATCCCACAGCCTATAGGGACAAGGCTAGACACTAAGGGGAGAATGACATTTGTCTCTACTGTAAGCTTACACCCAAAAGATTCGTCATGTCAGAATACTCGCCAACCCACATTGGCCTCTCAATTTCAAACGACTGCGGAAGTTACACACGTAGTCAATCGTCAATACAAATGACAGCAAATGGAAAGTAAAATGACTAGGCCAAACATGGAACCATTCCAAAGCTTGCAGACACCATTTGAAGAAGAAAAAAGCATAGCTCCAAGGAAGTAGCAGCATTTTCTGATGCAAACTTTACCGCCTGGCTAAGACGTCTTTACCGACCAGCTACATCTCTAAAGGTGGTCACCACAAGCCCCTGACTACCGAATTACAAGCAGTACCAACAGGCAATCGGATCATTGCTTTACCTGGTTACTGTAACAAAACCGGATATTGTGGCAGCTGTGATCTTTCTAGCCATGACAGTCAATGCACCAACTCAGGCAGACTGAGAGGCTGCAAAACACGTCATTTACTACCTGTCCACCACTCACAGCAAGGCTCTGCAGCTTGCAGTTGCCAACATCCAAGTGCAGCAACAAATGCAATCCTGTCCTTCGAGGACAACTAGGGCTGCATAAAGATGATTTAAGCCGACCGCTACACAGCAAGAACACACATCGACATTAGCCACTATTATATGCAGGATCTATAAAGGAAGAAATTCATTGACGTGCGAAATCTGCAGACATACGAGATGCTGGCAGATATACTGGCATATCCTTTACCTAAAGTTACTCACAAGATGTTCTCAACCAGGATTGGAACACCACTCTGGTTTGAGAAGGAGTGTTGGAATAGTTTGCACCCAGTGTTCAAGTGGTCAAATAGTTTTGCGGCCCATTTTGTTAGGCAACCTGTTGGTGCCTTTTTCTACATTTCTTGCCCCCTGACCCTTTGGCCAATTAAATAATTAGCATTTTTGAGATGATTGACATAATCTCTGCTGTATAAAATCAGCTCAACAGTGGAAAACAGTATCACTTTTTAACCAGCTATAGATCTAGACAGTTGTGCCTGTCTCCATAGATTTTTAGCTAAACTTAGTTGCTAAATAAACTTTTGTTTATCTAAATTTGTCACCTACCAATGAATTATCACCAATATTATGATCTCCAACAGCAAACTTTGAATTATGTCATTCCTGCTATTTGTATTTTCTATTTGTCTAGTTTACTTATTTAGCGTACCTTCTTTTTTTATCATGTAATTTAGTATTTTTATTTGGTTTTGCTTTCCACTGATAATCAGGAATGCTTATTGGGATGGAATTTTGTTTTTGTCTGAACATTTAAATTTACGGCCAGGTTTGAGACCAGACTAATTGGTCAGTTGTGTTGGAAATATTAGGATTGTTATAGATGGAGTCTACATTACCAACAAGTGGTATTTGTGCTCCTAAACCAAATTCCAAGATGAAAGCTTGAGATTAGGGGAAAATTAAATTACTCCATAATTAAAAATAATTTAATAAAAGCCAAGAACCCAACATATGCATTTCTAGCAGATCTAAGTTGGGCATTTGATTCCGTAGATCCCTTTACCTTGTGGGCCAAGCTGAAAGCACTAAATTTCTTCAATCACCTACTAACCAACATTTCCACATTCTATTCACAACTAACCTGTCATACTAAAACTCCTAAAGGCTCTAAAATCACCTCAGGGGTACTCCAAGGTGATCCCTTAAGTCCCCTACTATTTATTATTTACCTCTCAGACCTATCATTATTCTTACTAAACAAAATAGCAGACCCATAGGAGAAGAAATCATCCACTGTCTCATGTTTGCAGACGACTTTCTGCTCCTTGCTCAGGGAAGGAACACAATAAGGAAATTGATTTGAGGATTAAAAAGATATCTTTTCCTAAACTCTCTTTCCCTGAACATAACAAAATCAAAAATTATGATATTTTCCAGAGGAAGGGTCTGTTCCCCAAAAATATATTCAAAAGAGGAAAGACCAACCTGGAAGTAGTGTGCTCGTGGACCTACTTGGGCATTAAACTGATGGATATTGGTGGCATAAAGTCCAATTTAGAAGCCCTAAAACCAAAATTTACATTCCAGGCCAGAACCCTTCTCAACATATTTACAAACCAACGCCTAAACCATATCCAAACACATCTGTCCCAATTTAACTCTAACCTGAGCCAAATCATCACCTTCACTGAGCATGATCACTACCACAATCTCGACAAGTGTCAGGAATGATTCATTTGTAGAATCTTCAATCTCCATCACACTACTCCTGCCTACCAACCCTATGCCGAACCAAGCTTAACTCCCACAAACAACCATTTTATGACACAGATTCAGCTGTTGAGTAAAGGCATCATCAAGCCCCATTTCCCATCTGGCCCACCACCTCTTTTTGGATTGGTTGGACTACCCCTCGAAAAGTACAATCCACTTCGAGAATTCTTAAAACAAATCAAAACCCCACATCATAACCAACTACTTCCTCCTTTATCAGGCCTAACTGTCCCACAAATAACAACTATAAAGCACCTAACAATCAAAGCAGCAATCAAAATATAAACATGAAACTGAATAAAGTCCTTGCATCAAATACAATCTACAAATACCATAACACATACCCATTTACAAGACAACATATTTTACACTTCCAATACCATTCTTTCTTAAAAAGCTTTTATTCTAGCTAAGAACTAAGCCAAATTCTGTACTCACAAAAACTGACTACTCCATCTATCCCCTAATGACCCATGCCCACTGTGCCAGCAGGGGCACTTCGACTGGAAGCACCTGATGACAGAATGTAAAAATCAATCCCTAAAACCGACAAAGAAACATACTCAACCAAATAGAAAAAATAGGGGCATCACTTTTGCATTGATAGGGGTCATTGATGACCCCTCTTCTAAAATACCATCCACATGGCTTTTATATAGGACAACCCTCATAGCTGCATCCATTATAAATAAAGGATCTGACAATTCATTGGCATAGAACTCTAATCACTCCATAAGAACATAGATAAGTATCATGAAATGGCCAGGGAGATAAGATATGGAGGTAACTATCACTAATTAATTGCAATCGAAGACACTCAAACTTGAAAACTTAATCATAACAAAGTAATGGATAACATAACAATCCCAAATATTTGGTGAGGCAAGATGAGACCTGCAGTGCCTTAACTAGTATCTGGTTTTCATAAGTACCTCTGGGGTCATCAGCATCCCTTTCACCCAATGGTAGAACTGTATCAAATGCAACCAGACAATCCCAAAACAACTTTGCTCAAAGTAACCAAAATGGAACTTCGTTCCAAAGGTCGGAACCTAAAAGCTGAATGACTGCCCAAAGGGCTGCCCAAATGCGAGACGCTCATGGTCTTACAGCAATCTTTCTACAAGTCCCAAAATTTAAAGGGAAGAAAGATGCTTTTACAACTTGGTTATACAACTTCAAACTGGCCGCCAATAACATCGAGCTTTCAGACAAACTCTGTTTGTGTTTGTTTTTTTGGATTCTGCAAGACGAAGCATCAACTTGGTGGCAAAACCGCCATGATAAAGTGTCCTCCATCCAGGAAGCAATCCAAAGGGTGAGAGCACGATTTAATCCAAGGGACCCAGATATCATGATCATTGACAGAATCAGGAAAACGAAACAAAGAAAAGGAGTAGCAACAATATTTATATTGTTGCTACTTCTTTTCTAAGGAAAATTGTTGCACAAACAGGAAACAAAGGTCAGAAAACCTTGGGAAATAGTAGCTAACAATCATGAAATATGGACAAAAAAAGTCCAACAAATGCCATTCGAAAACATTCTATAATCAGAGTTACAAAGAAAAAAACTTTGATAAAACTTATCAAGAAAAGGAAGCCTATCATAAACAAAATAGCAATAACTAAACTGGGAACAACCAAAATGGGAACAAACAGAATGGGAAAAACTATGAAGGAGGTTGTCCTGTGTGCAGCACACCTAACGTGGACATAAACACATATCCAAATAACTGTACAACAAAAATGCCTAAAGTTATCATGATTCGTGTATGGATAGTTAACGCGACAAAGGCAAATGACCGTGCAATAAACAGATCATTGACAATCGTCTTATTCACGTAAATGTCACAATCAATGAGCAGGAAATTCCAGCTCCATTAGATTTAGGGGCATCGACTTGTCTAGGTGGTGACCCACTGTTTCAAATAACACGAACTATGAGCCTACCCATACTAAAAAGACATCTTATTATACAGCATGCAGATCCAGATCCTCAAAGAAAAAGTCTTCATCTTTGATGTTTCAATATGTCTTGAAAACCGTACGATCCTGACTGAGATAACTATCGTTCCCTACTTCAAAGGAACAATACTACTAATGGGAATTAACCTCCTAGAAGATGCAGCAATTATTATTAGTTTTGCAAATAGACCATCGTCGTTTGCTCAAGAAGAACTGACCACTCCAAACCTATACTCTGAACCAAGCATAGATCAAATAAGAAGACAAAAAGAATAAAATCCTTTTATTAACCACATAAAAAATGTGACGATAGAAGATATTTGGCTAAGACCTGATGAACGATAAAACTTATTTAAAGAACAGCAGGACCATATGATGGAAGACACCATCCATGTATTTCAAGAGTTTATTGGTCCCGCAAGTGGATTACCCCAACATATCCAAATTAACTACGACACTAAACCTGTAGCGATCTACCTTTACAGCTGTTCACCTTAGAAGAGGAACAACTGGACTTTGAAAGTTCAAGAAATAATTGATAAGGGTTTTCTAAATTCCACCAAATCGAAGTGGGTGGCCCCATCCTTGCTTGTTGCCAAGCCTAGGTCCAACAAAGTTTGGTCACAGACTTTTGTCCTCTAAATAAAGTGACGGTTCCTGACGCATACCCATTACCAAAGATCAGCGATCTAATAGCACAAATAACTGGTAAAAAGTTCATGACATCCGTGGACCTTACCAGTGAAATCTTTTCAAAAATATTCCACAACTGTCACACCATTGGGTTCCTTCTATTACATCAGAATGCCCATAAATACCATAAATTCAGCATCGCACTGCCAACGTGTAGTAGATGCTTTGCTGATATTGCTACCAGAAATCATTTGGTAGTTTACCAAGACAATATCCTAATAGTTAGTGATACGTTTGAAGGCCACATTTTAGACGTCAGAAGAGTAATCTAATGCATCAATGAACATAATTCTGGCCTCAAGCGAACAATGTGCCACTTCTTTGTGGACTCTGTGAAATTCCTGGGCCATATCATCTCTCTGAGTAGTGTAAGCCCAAATAAAGAAAAAGTTGTGGCAATCTTGGAATTGCCATACCAAACTTGTCAGCTATCGCCATGCTACTTCATCAGCTGTTGAAGAAAGATGTGAAGTTTATCATGGATAAAAAGTTTAAAGAAGCCTTTGACATACTAAAGAAACACTTAAGCACTGCACCAGTTTTGGCCCATCTTGACTTTATAAAATGTTTCCACTTATACGCAGATGCCAGCTTAGACGCTATGGGCTTTGTGTTAGGACAATGAGATAGGGATGAATTCAGGGTTATTGACTACGCTTCAAAATCCTGTTTACAAGCTAAGTCCAATTATTCTACTACTGAGCAGGAAGCGTTGGCAGTCCTAAGAGCAGTCTAACGTTTTCAAGGCTACATTGATGGACTAACATTCGTTGTCTAAACAGATAATGCTCCCCTTACTCTCAATACTAATCACAAAAGAACCCAGAGGACACATCGCAAGTTGGGTGATGACGATTCAACATTATGTATTCGCCATCAAATGCGTCCTTGGTTAACTGAATGTACTGGCCGACATGCTGTAGAGAAGTTTCGAGAAAATTAAACCTATAGTACTCATCCATCTAATACTAGAAGACAAACAACCTATAACTGAACCTGATTACAAACAAATCTAGATGTCTCATAAAAAATGTGCAAAAATATTAGGTCACTCAACAAGCATGAAAGGGAAAACAATCTTAGATAGAGAATACCAGATTATCTCTCGAGTACTCTATCGACAACTATCAAATGCTGAAGACGAAGAACCTCTCATCCTAGTCCCAGATATTCTAAATAAAAGAGTGATCCAGTGAAACCACGGCCTCCCTGAAGCTAATCACCCTTGCATTTAAGGCACAGTGGCAAAAATAAGCCACAAATATTATTGGCACAGACTTAGGCAAAGTGTCAAAGAGCATATAGCTCAAAGTTCTGAGTGTTTGAAATATAAACCTCTAAACTACCCTGATACAACGGCCATATATAACCAAGCTTCGAAGCGGTCGCTATCAATCTTGTCAGGCCGATGCCTAAAACAGCACTAGGAAATATGTTCATCTTTTCGGTGAGCGATATTACGACTGGTTATACAAAGCTATTTCCCATCTCCAACTCCCGGGCCGAAATTGTTGCTTACACGTTCATAGAGGAAATATGCCTAAGATATGGCACTACTCAAATGGTGTGATAAGACAATAGTCCACAATTTGTCTCCCATGTCATGGAGAATACAGCAAAGGCTTCAACTGCAATTTTTTGCGAAGTATCATCCACAATCAAACTCCGTCAAAAAAAGACACATGGATGTTAAAACAAAACTGTCAATTGCTGTAGACTCTGAACATAAAACCTGAAACAGACACCTAGCAGCCGTAAAATAAGCGATGAACACTAGCACTAACGCAAATGCTGGTTTCTATTTATTTTTTCTCAAGTTTGGAAGAGCCTCTAGGTCCCCACGTAATAATATATTAGCGTTTAGTGATTAATGCACTGATAAAAGCTTTGTGAGACACTCATTTGAAGAGTTTCTCAATGAATTGTCAGGTACCTTACAAGATTCAAAGGACAGTCTGGAGCAAGCACAGGACGGAAGAAGAATAAACACAATCTGAAAGCGTCCATGCCTTCAATCCAAATTAAAGATAAAGTTCTTATTAAGAACTGTCCCCAAAGCTGCACGGCATGCAGCATTAACAGGAATTAAATGTCTAACTTTATTTGAAATTACGGACACATTCCAAGGGACATACAAGGGTTATCATAATGCCAAACATCTATAACATTTCGATATGCCTGAGGACGAAATGCCCGACCTGAACCCAAAAATTACAAAAGCCCGTCCCGGATGCAAGCCAAAGATTGTCAAGGACAAACCTAAAGCAAATGCGAAATTTGATGGACTTCCATCAAAAGGCCTAAAACCAACGCAAAAATTTGCTCCCTGAGTTCTACTAAGTAAAGAACGACTGTTTAAAATCGATCGCCTTTTAATCTAAACAAACTACGGACCAAAAAGCCGAAGAAATGCAAACTAAACAGTCTGCAATGAAAAAAAGAACTAAAGAAGAAACAGAAATAACAGACCTTAGACAACAAATTATCACAAAGAGTGGCCGTATTAGCCGGTTACCATCTCGCTTTCAAGCTGTGGTGATGCACGATCTGACAGCAGCCATGACAAAATTTCTGATCGAATTCGGACAAATACGAGACAATCTATGTAACGTAAACATATTATTAAATTATGTATGAATTCCGAACCACCAAAATGCCCAGAGATCCATTTTTAACAAACTGGCAACCGCTGAATAAATTCTGTACAACATAGGTTGGCACAGAATAATGGCACATATTTACAATGAAAATTTGTCACCAGATTTCTATAATAATGGACATATAATATGAAAATATCCTTTTCGTAGAATATTCAGGCTATGCAACACTTTCAAGTCACCCTGTACGGATTAACGGTTTCCTTTGGGCGGAGCAATCTGCTTTCACACTAACGTGGGAGCAAAACATTCCCAAATGTGGTACATTTGATGACATCAGACACAGAAAAAAACATGACCAATCAATAGTTAAAATTCTTTACGTAACATTAAACAGACACAACAAGGTGTATAAAAAGCGCATTGGTGCCCATAAACTGTCTCTTTTAATCGAAGCTCGAGAAAATATCATTTCCACGCTAATTGCAAAGAAGAAGTTTTTCGCCATGTCACATAAAACCCGAAATCCTTTGGAAAAAAACCAAGAAATACCATGACTACCAGGAAGAAATAACTCAGAAGTCTTGTCAGAAAAATGTCAGAATTATTGAATTTCAAGAATGTTACGACGAATTGCAACATATTACAGACAAGTACCACGGCCTCGAAAGGGTATGCCAAACCCTTATCGAAAATGAACATTTGGATCCAGGATGGACAACGCCCGTCCACCCAGATAATGAAATACTGTTCAATCCCGAATTGCCAATCCCGCCTTAACACACCAGAATTACGCGGACCAAAGGAAACCAAGCACTAATAAAGTGCACTACCACAGACCCTAACAATAAAAGACAGTTTATGGGTATAGTCACTTGGTAGAGGCCATACATTCTTCTGTAGAAGAAGCTATTTACATTAGCAAATGTGCCAGCTATGTAGCTGACATGTGCAAAATGGCCAACGCTTGGGTTGACAGATCAGAAACCGATCTGAGGGAAATACGCTTAGCATACGAAAAACGTAACATTCTTTATCAGAAATTGCTGGAACATTGCAAACAACCTTTACAAACAGAAGCCCGCAATGAAGAAACCGGAATACTTCCATGTATGAATTTAACTCCGTTAATTTTCGAACATGAAGTTAACGTAGCAACCACTACGAATTTGGCGTCAACACTCCCAAGATGAATTGCAACAGGAGCCCGACACTTATGAAATGTTTGCTAACAGCATCAATTTCTACGGACAATCATTCCTAGCAGCACATTTATAATGGCAATAACAACAAAGTTATATGTCTCCAGCTCCCTTAAGAATGTGCTCCATCCACAATAAGCCTAAAAATTCAACTTCTCTAATACTTAACGACATCCTCTTGACTGTCCATTGGTATTAATCTATGTAAAATTCTCAGTCCAATGCAAAGGTGTATAAGGCCTTTATTCCCAACAACGTTTCGTCTCCCATGAGACTTCCTCAGGTCGCACTAAAATAATTACAATCAACGAAACGATCAGTGAGCACAAAGCATCAACAAAAAACTAACATGGGGCCAACAACTTTCCATGAATTAATTTAAAAAAGAACTACCGTTGCCATTTTTAACAATATTGCAACTAAATAATGTGGGAACAAAATTTCATACAGGGCACATAATAAAAACACAATGAAATACAATTTAGCAAAACAATCAACACCGGTAAGCAACAAGAAACTCATCATTTTCAATTCGTGCAATCAGATCAAACACATACTTTATATGACTATAAAATTTATCCAACAAGATTTCTATTATAAAAATATGCATCCATGTCCAAGGAATGACACCTCAAATGAGCCCCACATATTCTTGTAAACTCAGTTAGCGAGAACACTATAATATCACAAAATTCTCATTTAAACAGTAACCAATAAATTTAACAAATCACAAATTAGGAATAATAGAAGTAATATCTGTATAAAAACCACAGCCAATCCACACCCTTCTTTGTTCAACAATACAATTAACCAAGGTGTGTTCAACCCAAAATTACAGGCCAACACTCGCACCACCTAGTGACAAATTATACAAAGTCACTTGACTATGTTGATGAGGCTGTTTATAAGTTGAAATCTGGATGATCTATAGACGCACTTACGGCTGGTGTCATCAACGCGATCGAGTTTTTTAGTTTTTTTCGGAGTTTTCATGCAATTTGAGCAATCAGTGTCAATAATACTACGACGGGAATAACACTACGACGGACATTACAGCAAAAAGGTTTGTTAATACAAATTTTTGGCGCTATTAGCGGTTTCATCGTGACCACGTGGAGAGCACGTGTTGGTCTCCATACTCATTGTTGGACAGTTATTCTTCGTTTTCGGAATATTAAATTGGCAGATGACTGGAATTCGAATTGTGGATGCAATCGTGGACAGCTATTCTTCGTTTTTGAAGTTTTAAATTGGCAGATGACTGGAATTCGAATTGTGGATGCAATTGTGGGCAGCTGGATACTTTACTGTTAGACATTTCTTCTTCGTTTTTTGGAGTTTATTAATTGGCGGATTGCTGGATATTTGAATTGTGGATGCTATCTGCGAGCAGGCAATTACTGGGCGACTGACAGCTAACACGATGGCAGATGAAATTACGGAGATTTGCCACAAGTGCAAAGAAGAAGGACCTGAGGAGGCTATTTGGATCGAGTGCGACGGATGTCAACATGGGTTTCACCAGAAGTGTGTCGGCCTCACCGGCGCAGGGAAAAAGAGGAACCCTGGAAAAACAAGAAAAAAGGAAGGCCCCCGCGCGTTAAAAGACAGGCCATTCTGGATGTGTAGGGTATGCAGCATGACTTTCCGGAGGATAATCGCTGACAACGTGGGGTACCTAGCCGGTCAGCAGGAAGCAAGCGAGCGGTTAGCAGCCCTACAACAACGAGTGACGGAGTTAGAAGCGATACTGGAGCACTATAGATGTAAAGAAGAGGCTCAAAGAAGTCGGACATGCTGTAGATCAGGTGAATCTGAACAGGCCACACCACCAGAAGACGACCCCACAGCGGTCTTGGGTAGGGAAGATGAAAAGCCGGAGATGATGGAGACTATAGAGACGGTAACAGGTGAATCATCTAGCAGTCTAATGCCTGCCGGGAGTTGTGGGTCAGATGATGCGACAGAAGAGGGGCATGTGGCAGGTTCCGGTGGGGAAAGTCATAGCAGCGAGGAATCAACTGGGCTACGCGGTACCGAAGATCATGCCATTGCTATCGAAGCTCCCTCAATGCCTCCACTGCCAATAACTGCCTCGCCGCCAGCGGCAGCACCAAATGGCGATATCCGGCGGATACCACATGTGGATAATGGACGAACATGGCCAGGCGAAGACCTCAGCTTTGAAGCACGAAGCCGTAGGAAGCAGACCAAGGCACGGGCCGCTGAGACGGAATGGGTGGTTGTAGGGGACTCCCTGGCACCCCGGGCAGTTCACGAGTTGAGGACTACAGCCGATGCTGCAAGATGCGGTTGGAAGATCGTCAGCGTGGCCGAGCGTGGAATGTCGTTACAGGACTTCTTCCTGTATAATGGCGACAACGTTGTATGCAAGCCCAGTACAAAGAGGGTTTTAATACATCTGGGCACCAATGACCTATGGCGGAGATGTCCGGAAAATGTCGTCACTGGATATAGGCGGATCATCCGATCCCTGAAAGAGAAGAACGTGGAAGTTCTAGTGTCCGGTATACTGCCACGGTCAATGTTTCGAAAAGAAGCGATTGAGCTACATTTTCTACTACGCGACCTGTGTAGTGAGGAGGATGTAACATACATTGATAATTGGGAGTTTTTTTCAGCTAATTGGCAGCTTATGGCGAGAGATGGACTCCATCTCACAAGTACAGGTAGTAGAGCCTTAGCAGCTCGTTGGGCGAATGCAGCTGGTATCCCAATCAATCTAAAAAACTGAGCAGCAGGAGCCAGCCCAGGGCAGCCTCCGACCCGGGACTGGACATACAGCTTAATGGGAGCGAGAGTAGCAGGAATGAGGACTCGGCTGAGGATAGTAACTTATTTCTGTCAGCACAATTTGAGCCACCGAGAGACGCGTCGACAGACGCAAGAGAGACAGACAAGGTTGATTTGACATCTCCAGTAAACCGGGTTAAAGGAAAGGTCAGAAAACCTTACAAGTGTAAAAGTCTTAGAGTTGGGTTTCTGAATGTCAACGGTCTGAGAAATAGGGCTAAGTGGCATGAAATTTCTTCACTGTTGACAGAAGAGGTCTTAGACATTGTATGTTTAGCGGAGACACATCTCCGCGGCGATGAGGCCTTGCAAGAGACAGCTGGGATAAACATTCGCCTTGTATCAAGGGAGCATGATGAAAAGCGGGGAGGTGGCATAGGTATTGCATGGAAAAGCTCCATCAATATTAAGGAATATGCATGTAGAGGCCGGGAGCACCTATGGATGACCCTTTGCGGAGCAAGTATCAAGCTTGCCATTGGGGTCGTATACATGGCAGTGGAAGGGTACGACAAAGAGTGGAACCAGGCTATATATGCATGTCTTAGGGCAGATGCGGAGGACCTCCGCAGGAAGGGGCATAAGGTTATTCTGATGGGGGATTTTAATGGACACCTTATGGAACTTGATACCAAAGATAATGTCAACGGCACGCTGCTTCGCACATTTGCTGATGACAATGGATTGGTTATCGGAAATCTGTTGCCTGAATGCATAGGAAAGGGCACTTGGACCAATGGCACTTTAGCGTACACATTGGATTATATACTATTTGATGCAGATTGCTTGAGCAGGGTAGGGCAGATGGTAGTAGACGAGTTGAACGCCACCGGGATGGACTCAGATCACCATCTCATCTGGTCATCTTTTCAAGTGGGTCAGTTAGCGCACGTGGTGAACATCAAGTCGAACCGCAAGCATTGGGCGATATCTGATGATACAGAATGGGCAGCATTTGAAGAAGGTGTTCAGACGGGAATACAAGACAACAATAGCGCTACTTATCAGCAGTGGCGCGACACTGTCCTTAGGGCAGGAGAGGCTAACTTCGGATATAAGAAAGCGGGTGGAAGGCGTAAACAATCGCGCATCGTTCTGAGCTTGGACGCACGTAGTGCAATTCAGAATAGAAAGGCACTTTGCCGGGAGCATAGAAAGTTACTAAAGGATACCGATAAGGAGGCAATCTCCTCAGCATGGCGAGCATACAAGGAAGCAAAGGAGAAATCAAAATCCCTGGTAGCAGGATGTTTGGCAACACAAGACCGCATAATATGGCAGTCCATTATGTGTGGAGGGCGAGACGCTAGTAAGCGGTACTGGAGATATATTAACAGTCTAAAACAGGAAAAAAGGGTCGAAACAGAAGGGCTACGGGATAGTAATGGGGTCCTCCACACGGAAAGGGGTGTAGTGATTAGCATGTTGGAAAAGTATGCATGTAAATTCCAAAAGTCAGATAGCTTCAACACAGATAATGTATATGAAAGGGGCGATAACATTACTTTACCAACTGGACCATTCACATTTGATGAAGTGGCAGGCGCTGCAAAATGCTTGGTGGGGGGGAAAGCGGTGGGTGAGGATAATATCCCTAACGAATTTATCAAATGCCAAGGAGATGTAGGGCTGCAAGCGTTAGTAAACGTGTTTAACGAGTGCTTCACAGGCAGCGCTGTTCCCACCGACTGGAACGTTACCAGGATTACCCTAATATTCAAGGGCAAAGGGAAGGACAAAACTAGTCTAGATAGCTACAGACCA
>JAQIWY010000002.1:0-18142 GCA_034696925.1 Leptoiulus proximus
TTGAAATTCCACCTTTCATATTTCATTTCATAATGATCTGATGTAACCACTATAGGTATTTGCATTACAAAACACTTTAAGTTTTTGAGATATTACAGAAAAACACAAATTGCCTATACTTGTTTTATCCACTGTATCTTAAAATAAACTGCTGTGCAAAATTAGCAAACATCATAGAAACACATGCTATCAAGAAAAATATCAGGATTCACAATAATGGAGCTCGAGCGGGCAACACTTAAAGAATGGGAAAACATTCCTCAAGAGACTTAAGTTACATGTCATGCACTGGCATTTGAGGACAATAGTAATGTTTTGGAGTTCATACACAATAAACAATGTCATTTTTGATGTCAACATCATCATTCAACGTCAATGTATTTTACTCCGATTACTACCCACATGCAATATGCAGTAACACAATAATGTTACCTGCAAAACATTAGGTGATGCGCTAATTTTGTGCAGCAGTTTAGTAATAGTACCTCAACATGATGAAAGTATCTTACAGGTGTGAGAACCCAGGGTTGGGGTTCAAGGTGATTGGGTCTCGTAGGCACGTAAGAATGTTGATATGCAGGGTGGCATGTGGATATGCGACTTGGGATGGAAGAATGTGACTCCCAAGGCCCGGGAATCGAAAAAGGGTTAAAAGTTTCTTGGGGCTTTGTGGATATTATAGAAGATGTATTAAGGGTATTGCAAGTATAGCCAGGTCATTGATTAATTTGACACGGGAATCAGTCCCATTCGGTTGGACGGAATTACGTGAGCTGGCGTTTAACACATTAAAGGAGGCCTTGTGTACGGCCCCAATATTAGCCATGTTTGACCCAGCGACACCATTAAGTTAGCATACGGATGCATCACGAGTGGGGTTGGGGGCAATTTTGTATCAGGGAATTAAGCCTAATCAGAGTGTTGGTCTATGCAAGTTGGGCTTTGCTTTCGGCTGAGACTAGATACACGGTAACGGAATTGGAGGCCCTGGCGATAGTGGGCCGCAGTAAAGTTCCGACATTATTCGTTCCTAAATAAAGTTACTATAGTGACGGATTATCACGCCCAATGTTATTTGAGATCACTGAAGAATCCTTCGAATCGCTTGGGGAGATGGGCAGCGAAGATGGAGGAGTTTACTTATGAAGTGGTCTATAAGAAGGGAGGGCTCCATGTTGATGTGGATTGTTTAAGTAGATATCCCGTGATGGAGCAGCAGGTGGACCAGGGGTGGAAGACGATGCATATATATATACATATTTGATGCAGAGCCAAAGGGATATGGCAAAGGAGCAGATGCAGGATCCTAAAATGGGAATATTGCGAGATAAAGCGGTGGGGAGAGCAGTGGCTCCAAAGGGTTATTTGATGTTGGGCCAGACATTGTATTTTTATTACCCTTCTGATCCCCCTAGATTGTTATATGTGGTACCGGAGCACCTGAGGCAGGGAGTTATGAAAGAGTGCCATCATCACCCACTGGCAGGACATTTTCGGATATCAAAGACATTGTCCCTACTGTCACGCGCATATTATTGGCTCCAAATGAAGGCAGCGGTTGCAAAGTTTGTAGCATCGTGTATGCAATGCCAGGTAAACAAGATCCCAAGGGTGTTGCCCCAAGGATTGTTAGAACCGATAGCGGTGGAAGGGCCTGCTGAGAAATGGGGATTCAGTAGGGCGGTGTGTTTATTGGCTGGTGGCAGTGGATTATGCCACCAGGTTTTGTGTTGTGGCCCCGTTTAAGAATGCAAATGCTATAGAAATTGAGAAATTTTTTTGTCACTGTTTGATAGATTTGGAGTGCCCAGGGAATTAATATCCGATAGTGGAACCCCCCAGTTGAGTAATAAGGCGCAGAAGTTTTTTTAAGGAACATGGAATTAGGCATAGAAAAGGCCACGGAAAGTTCAAGACGCCCTATCATGGCCCGTATCAAATTGTGGAAAAAATATCACAAGTAAATTACGCCTTTAGAGACACGCGAAAAGGTACACCTACCAGCGGACATAAAGATGTTGCCAGAGGAATTTGCATACCCGAGGAATTTAATTTGATTGTTGAGATTATTTTAAGTGATTTTTTTGAATTTTATTGTGTGCCCCCAGGAGTGGACACAGGTTAGGTGGGGGGGTGTACGAACCCAGGGTTGGGGTTCAAGGTGACTGGGTCTCATAGGCACGTAAGAATGTTGATATGCGACTTGGGAAGGAAGTATGTGACCCTATCTGTTGCCCCGGGCTGACCAGCATTCCGATACAAGGTTTGCTGGGAAGCTCGGGTCAATAGGGAGGGCAGTTCGGGTTTCACGGTGAACGTGGATGTCCCCTGAGTTCTGGTGCGCACGGGCTTGAGCGTTTAAGTTAATTTTTCGGGGCAAAACCCCGAGTAAAACCTTTTTTAAACCCATTTTTTGGAATAAAACCTGCTTCCATAGTCGTGTATTTGCCGTTGACTTTCTCGCGTTATTAAGGACACAGTACCTTTGCTATAACACAGGCAACAAAGAAAATGTTAACGGAGATAAAATACTGAAAATTTGACTTGCTTTGATATTGCCAGAGCCGTGATTGCAGCCGGATCCGTGTTATCCTTCCGATCATATGCGGTATGCATCGTAAGCTTGCTCCTAAACACCAGCTGACACTGCCATTTAAACCCTGCAATTAAAATTTGGCATCAGACACTGGTTTTGGGATGGTGAATCTAACTACATTCGGGAACTAGTAAACAAAAAAATGTGTCACCATCGCGTAGCCTGTTAGGAGATGGTTTAGGGATTTTCCTAGGTAGTTCACCGACTTTTTCCGCTTCGTTGATGTCGCTCTCGGTGACCAGCACGAAAGATTCCGTGAGGGACGTATCGGACTTGCTGATACGGATGTTTCCCCTACCGTCTTCCGTGCTGTCAGTGGTGATCACCGTGCTGCTCCGGTGGATGTGATTGGCCACGGCAAGCCCTCCCGTGCCGCTTTTTCGCATGACGACGGCGCCCTTATCTTTGATGCCACTTTCGGAGCTAATTTCGATGCTCGGCACAGCTCCCTTGTTCGAGTCCGCACGATTCTCAAAAACTGGAGGTATCCGAGTTCCGTTCTTTTCCAGAAGAACCGAAGCTGAAGTCGGCGAGGCGCTGCTGTCGGAACTGCTGGTACCGGCAGGTACGGCCGTTAGTTGTCCCTTATCACCATTAAACTCATTCTTATCAGATGCTTTTACTGACTTTTGGCGTTTCTGAACCATTTTTGTTTCTGGGTGGCCCTCATCCGAATGACTGGGGGAGCTAACCGGAGGAGGAGATGCTCCTTCTTCGTCAGAAAGACTGCTCTCCGAACCACTTTTGGCCAAATTTCCTACATTTGAGAAAGTGAATCATAAGATGAGAATAAATTATGGGGCCTTTAGCGAACCCCCATTTTTAATGGTTAGAGTTTACCAGGAGGTGGCGAAACATGTCCAATCATCCAGCAGTAAATTTCCCCAGCTTCTTTGCCTTCCTGGTTTCCAGCAAGACTGAGACGGCGCACATACTCCTGAATTCTGTTCGCAGAGTCCAGAGTCGAATCGTCTGCACCCGGCGACGGGAGTTTGGCAAGGACCTTGCTTACAGATGAAGTCAAGGATGGCTCATCTATCATTTCGACGAAATTCTTGCGCTCGTCTTCAATTGGCACTTGAACATAATCGGTTGACCACATCTGCACGTGAAAAAATAAACTTGTTTCAATAAACGTTCTCGGACTAGGCACTAGAACACACATTTGGAAAAGCGCTTTACCCTCACGATGCCATCACTCGATCCGGTCATTATGACATTCAGAGGGTCCCACTCGTAGATTTGGGAAAATGCAACGCAAAGGATTTGCTGTAATCGATCGCTGCGCCCGGTTGCAGTGTTAACACTGGCAATTTCCTGCCCGTTGATGCTCCACATATAAAGATGTGTACCTGCGCAGGTGGCAATGTCGCCCTAAAACAGCAATCGTCAACTTGAACCGGAGCTAATTCATGAAAAATGGACACCCTGGTAAAGTTAATTTTAATCACTTACCGTAAGCTCGTTAATTGCTACTGCTGCTACAGGTGCCGCATGGACCATCAGCTGGCGGACGAAAATGAGTCTGCTCATGTCCCACAAGATGCAAGTGCGGTCGCGAGATCCCGAGACGATAAGATTGTAGGATGGAGAAGCAGCAACGCACGTCACGGGCTCAGTGTGGCCGTACAAACTTTGCTTTAGCATGAGATGTTTCTTGTTGAATTCCCAGACATTGACAACCTGTCAGAAAAAAGACAAGATTGAAGTCGAGACAAATTACATAAGGTTGACTCTTTGTGAACAATTTTTAAACTTTACCGTGCTCGTTCCCGCAGTTATGATAATCTTCGAGTTTGGACATGCCGCACAGAGCACTTCACCGTACTGGGTCATTTCGTACACAAAAACGGCCTAAGATTCGGCGAAAAAATAAGAGAAATTAGGGAGTCGATTTTATGGACAATTTGCTCAACTATCATAGCCAACATCAATCTTACCTTGTCAGATTCGTAATTTCCCATACGAAGGCTGTGATCGGCAAAGCCCCATGCGAGGTAACGAGAAAATGAAGGCGGTACCAGGACCTTATTCTGTTCCACTGCCAACATCGATTTATCGTTGTGGATCATTTGCCCAACTGGACCTTTAAGTTCTAAAATTGGAAAAATATAATTGGACATTAAAATCAAAGGAGTTTAGATACTTATTTGTGGTAAAAACTGCAAAGAAGATGGCCGACCTTTAATAGGTGCCACGGTGGGTTTCAAGTTGTCCAGGTTGTGAAAGAAAAGCTTGTCAGGATTAAAACTGATGCTGGGGACCAGCGGCATGGGGTCAATCAGGCTCGTACGGTGGTTCAGCTTCTTTGCCGGGTGAGGTTTCCTGAACAACTGCAACGATGCATCGTAAAAAAGAATGGCTGAGCTGAGCATGCGATCACCGCAAATTCAATATTGCTTTCCTTCACTAATTAACAAATAGTGCTCCAACCTGCTTTGGAATTTGTCCGAAGTTGTTGATAAACCCGATAGTAGCGTTCTTCTTCAGCGGATCGTCGATGGTATAAATATCCACGTTGCCTTCGTAAAACAAGTGGTGGAAAACGTTTGTCGAATCGACAGCCGCTTGTCCGTGTTGCTTGTAGCCGAATATTAAGTCTATCCACTCATGAAGGTGGGCACTCACGTAGTCACACTCGAGAGCCTGTAACAATCATAAAAAGATTCAGAAACCATATAGACGTAATCTAAGATTTGGATAGTAAACAACATGAAAGTAAAACTTTAGCGAGTTGTACCTGTCGATGAACTCTGATAAATTCTCGCACATCTCCTTTAGCCCATGACGGCAGTATAACATCATTTAGTTGAATACCATTTTGCTTGCACCCTAAGAAAGCGAACAAAGCGTTTGATAAATTCGTGAAATGCATTCGTAAGTGCGCGGTTCACGTAAAAATGATATCGCAACACACCCAAGTCAAAGTTGTTTGAATTCGTCAGAAATTCTTGCAAGTAAAAAAACTCTGGAATCAATTCCTTCACGTCAGCCATATTATGTTTTGAAGCCGAAAGCCAAGCTTCTTTTATACTGTGAAACATTCTATCGGCCAAATCGAAATGGCCACCCTGCAACAAAAATTGTACCAAACATTAAGTTTGGGATCCCATTCTACTAGCAGACCGTGACAACCGCAAATAAATAATTCACCAGCAAATCTGGCACAAGTTTTTACCTGCAGTCTCAAAAAGTGTTGCGCAAAGGGCTCCATGCGAACAAGGTACGAAGCAACGATCATTGCTGAAGAGTAATGGGTTCCATAATGATACGGTGGAGTTTCACCGTGAGGATCA
This sequence comes from Leptoiulus proximus, assembly GCA_034696925.1. NCBI lineage: Eukaryota > Metazoa > Arthropoda > Diplopoda > Julida > Julidae > Leptoiulus > Leptoiulus proximus. The sequence goes on from JAQIWY010000002.1 coordinate 5,893, forward strand.
TCCCATTCTTTGTATCGTTTCTTAAACTGTTTCAGGCGATCGGGCGATTGGGCACCCATTGGCTTGGAGAAATCACGGAAGGTGGCAGGATCGTTGAAGTCCAAATCCTGGAAAACATTGGAAGTTTTAGAGAAATAACGATACGTGCAACGATGGCGTAACAAACGTTGGGACAAACCTCGGATTCGTAATCTGCTAAAATCCACGGAAATACCGGATACTGCATCAAGTCGTTGTATGAACGCCCAGCCAGCGTGTTCAGGTGCATTAAATATTGGAAATTGCTAATTTCCTCTCGCTGTAATAAATTACAGGAGAAAAAAACAAATTAAAAAAACTTTAAAGTACACCCAATTCTGTTTACACACATTTTGAAATAACAAGGTCACCTTATACAAAAAAATTGCAATTTTCTTTCTTATTAATTTTGTATTTTATTATAATTATTCAAACTATATCAGATTTTTGAACTGACTACTTGCAAATAAAACTCATCGTGTCGAAACTTAATTAGAGGCATCCCATATCATAATCGGACATGTTACTTACAACCCAGCGTTGCGTCACGGAGGTTTCTCCAATTAAGCTACTCAGCAAGCTGGCGCTCTGTTCCACATTTGCCGTTCGCTTCTGGCCAGCCACAGATTGTTGAGCATTGTCATTGATCGCTGTTGCCACAACCATAAACCTAAAAAATCAACAATAATAGCAGAAAATGATCTAAGCTTGCAGAAAGCATTAATTCTAAAATTGCATCCTCGGAAGTACTAACCTTTGGTAGATCTTGTTTCGCATTCCCCTGGGAAAAGCCAGTAAGTAGTTTCTGCCATCGGCCGAAAATACTTCAAGCGCGCTTGGCTAATATAAGCGAATAAAAAGTATTAACAACAACAATCTAAAATTCAGGATAACTTATCTGCTCGTGAACCCGGAATGAAGAAAAATGTGGCTTGCCTGTAACAGATATCGCCTTTTGTGCACTTCACGTACATCGTCATACGCAAACTTGTTACAACTACGAAATAATTTACTGGAGATTAGTCGTCGAGTAGCACTCAGGAAGCATGCATTTTTTATTATATACATGGGATAAAAATGAGCATGTCTCTTGTTAATACATCTTATGTAATAATAACTGCACAATGAAAAAAGAATAACCTACCGTTTCCTTTGTTCTTGTTTGCTTCTATAATTGGTCGAGTTTGGAATGATGGGATCGTACATGCTAGACAAAGCACGAAGCAGAAAATATTTAGATAAGCCGGACAAAATTTGAAAAACCAATAGACTCTTGCATCGGGGAAACGTACTTGGCCGGCAAGTAGTCTATGTCCTTAATTTCTCTCGTCTTCAAAAGCGTAAACCCATCAACGACATAAAAATGCTCTTTTCCAAACAGCAGTAATCCCTCGCACGTATCCAGACCCTGAATGCGTGCACAGCGAAACATGTGGCTGATCTGAATATCAAAATTACAACTGCTTTAGATATTTTGCACTTTGAAAGGCTGTTGTCATATTTCACCCCAGAGGTTGAATATCAAAGAGCGGAGGGTTATAAAAGTGGGAACTGCCTCTGTCTCTGAGGGACCATATACACTCCCAAAGCCGCGCTGTAGGTAATAATGAGGGATAGAATGGAAGAGAGGAAAGGATTAGATAAGAGGGAATAGGGTTTAATTTTTTGCGTATAAACAATTTAGTTAAAAGATATGCCTGTCTATTAAATTTGGTTTTCAGTGCAGTTAGGTGTGCCTGTGCAATGGAATCTCACGCAGAGGTACGTCCACGAATCTATGACCTAGAGCATTTCAATAAATAAATTACCTTTTCCCCTTCCTCTAGAAGTCTTAAAAGCGTTTGGTTGTCCGGCTTGTTATCACCCTCCTGATCAGTGTTATTATCAATGTTAGGATCCAAGCTATCTTGATCATCGTCCAGATCGCTAATGTTGCGATTTAGGGAAGGTCTTGAAACAAGGCCAGAGCGTACACCCTGAAATCCTTCAAAGTTCAAAGGAAGAAACGTTGTTGGCACCGAGGAAGTACACGGAGACACCCTTTTTTAAAAAAAAAAAAAAAAAAGAAGTCGCATACCTATTTCGCGCATTACGTCCGTTATGTCCACATCCACTTGCATTTCCTCGGCCGCAATTGTGCTGCTGGCCTCGATGGGCACCGTCTCACGTTCCACCATTCCTGCCGAACGCTGGCATTGGTAATATTTTTTACTATCATAGCTCATGGCAGCTTTGTATTTAACAGTCCTCTGCAAAATCGAGAAAATAACTGTTTTAATATTTCAAAAACTCGTTAATGCATATTTCACGGAACAAAGTTATTTACACTAGTATAAACCGAGGAAAATTGCATTCCATACATACATTTTCTCCATTTTCCAATTCTGGATGAAATGGGTAATGAAGGTAAAACAGTTCATTTTTCATCATTTTCTTTCGCATTCGACAAGGTCCTAAAAACGTAAACCAAAATGTAACGAAGGCATAAATTATGAATTAAAGTCTTCTTATTACAAAGTATACCTTCTGTCATGTCTAGCATCCATTTAACAAGAATGCTTCCGGTGGGAGGCCCCCAAATGCCCCTCTCCCGAGTGAGTTCATCCTCACTTTGGAGCCAGTCTTCAAAAACGTATTTCTGCAAATGTTGGTGACTCTAAAATCAAGGAAGCACGAGATTAAGTTAATTATAGTCAACATTATCAACACCCGTAAACACAACATATTAAGCTAACCTGGTAGTGACTTAACAAAACATATTTTAGGACGAGTTTCAACTTCTTACCTGTTGATATTGTTTGTACTGAAGTTCTACGAGGTCTCTCACTATTGAAATATGAGTGAAGGTCCACAGTTGAACATCGTGCATCGATACGTTAGCCATCTTAAACTTGATGGTATCCTCCCTTCGTGTACGACGGCTGGCAAGTCTCGAGAGTCCGCCAGTAACTTTCTGCAATTTTTGTAAGCCCGAAAAATTCACCACCTAAAAAAATTGACGCTTTTTAGGATTACAAAGTCTCATCCTACAAATAAAGGGTAGGAATATGTGAGAGAAAAGTGACGTGCCATTCCTAATTTTACATAAACCGAGCGCAGGTAGCGACCTTGGAACTTTGACACTCGGTCTCAGATACCTCGCCTTGGCACGGTCACAAATATAAAAGCCTGTACCTGTTGAAGCTGGGATTGCAGTTCCCACGATCCTTTGTACGAAGGTTTTTTTTCCGACTCTAGATAGGTTAACCAAATCTTACTGGCCATGTCGTAGATCATGTCACGGAGCATTTTGAGATCGGGAGTCTTGCTTTGACTGGGGAAATTCACCTTGAAAACTTCTTCGATTGACTGTAAATAGATATGTACCGTTAACCCAAGTTTTATTGCTAATGACTCAAGTCGTTCCAATTCCTTTTTGCAGATACAGTAATGGCCAAAACATTTTCAACTGGGTGATACGAATGTTAAAGTTAAGAAAAAAATTATTTATGTGACTTAAATCCAAGAACAAAGCATTAAGTTAAGTATACATACATTGTGTATATTAAACAACAAAGAGATAAGAATGAAATAAAATGTATACTTGTTACAAAATCATAAGTAATGCAAAGGGCATACTTTTGCCCCGGTCAAAACAAATGCAACTGAGATTTCAGTTTCCAAATAAATAAAGTTTTTCTTAATATTTTGTAGCAAAACCATTGTTTTGAATCACTGCTTTGCATCGAGATGGCGTTGATTCTATTAAGTTTATGATAGTCTGGTATGGGATCTCCTTCCAGGCTTTTTTAAGTTGTTCAAAGAGCTGGTCCTGTGTGCGCACAATACTGCGGTCAATTTGTTTATTTACGATCCCCCACAAGTTCTCAATTGGATTCAAATCAGGAGACTGAGGTGGCCACTTTAATACAGTGATCTTATTTTCCTTTAAGAATGCTTTAACCACATTTGATGTGTGTTTTGGATCATTGTCTTGCTGATAGATCCATTTCAAAGGCATGTTTCACTCTGCAAAAGGTAACATGATGTCCTGAAGAATGCCTCTATACACATAACAATCCATTAATATGGTGAATAGGGCCAATACCATGTCCAGAAAAAATTCCCCAAACCATCACACTGACTCCACCAAACTTGACTGTCTTCTGGCAATATCGTGGATCCAAGAGTTTCCCCTTTAGTCGGCATACATGGCAAATTCCATCGCTGGCTATTATGTTGAACTTAGATTCATCACTATACAACACTGCCTTCCATTTGGCAACACTAAAATTGATGTGCTCTTTTGCAAACTCCAATCTTTTCTTAAGATTCCTTTTTCTAGATTAAAGGCTTCTTCGCTGGTCGATGAGAAAATAATTTGCTCTCCACTGCACGCCTTCTAATGGTGCGATTTGATATTGGGAGCTGTAGCTCCTGTTTAATTGGAATAGATGATGCAAATGGATTCTTTTTCAGGAGTCTCACAATCATAGAGTCCTCTCTAGCTGTAGTTGCACGAGGTCTACCACCCTTGTGCTTTTGAATTTCTTCAGCAACCTGCATACTGTGGATCTGTGCACATCAATTTTTTCACAAATATCCTTCTGTTGCATCCCAGCTTGATAGGCAGCAATTATCTTGCCTCTCAAAACCTTCCCAAGAGTCAGGAGCCATACTGCAGTGATCAAGTATTGATACTCAAATAATCATTTTTATGGAAACTATTTTATGGATGGTTAGATTACAATTAATTACCTTTGTATTCTAATTATGTTTAGTGATGCAAATGTCAAATTCTACCATGAAGTTGCATATTTATTGATGAGTTGCACTTGTTTTGGCCAGTCCAAAATTGTACCCCTTACATTCTTTACAATCTTGCAATATTTATGCAATATTTTTCACTCATTTCTCTTTGTTGTTTAATATACAGATAGTATGTGTAAATAACTTAATGCTTTGTTCTTGGATTTAAGTCACATAAATATTTTTTTCTCAACTTTAACATTCGTATCACCGAGTTGCAAATGTTTTGGCCAATACTGTATACCACTAGGCTTCAAATTCTAATAAACGATGCGGATTAATTGTGACAAAATATCAATGAAAACCAGGAAAGTCAGTCACACTTACTGGTTTTTTGCACACGTATAATTCCTCCCAAACCCGTTTCGCGGCAGTCACGAGTAATCCCTGGCCTTCTTGCGCAGAAGGCAAGCCTTCTCTGGAGCCTTTGTTTCCCGGATTCACGTGCCAAGTTGTCTTTCTGTTAGTATCCGTGCTATACAAAGTCATGTGGTAGTTAGCATTATAAAATGCTTCTGCAAAGCAAGAAAACTATCGTCGACACTTACGAAACAATGAATTCCTCCGTCATTTGCAGTAAACAGTAGCACAGGCAACTGATGAACTCTTGCTCGTAGTTTTGTGGCCCAAAAACAACGCTCCTGTTACTCGTAAGCTTGTGTAGCGCTTCTAAGACTGCCATTTGATCTGCAAAAAACAACTAGCATAAGCGCATGGAAGTACAAACAACCTTCCATAAACAGAAGAATGATCTTACCTGCCACTGTGTCGGTGGGTCTCGACATCTGATAAAGTATGGTCCTGTTCAAGCAATGGTATAGAGGCTCCAAGGATAAAGAAGATGCTAAAGATATAAATTTAACGGTTTTTTATCGTATATAGTTTTACCCAGCTTAATTAACTTCCAGTTGACATAAAAACTGCCATCAATCTTGGTTTCTTTTTTGAAGAATGACTTCTTGTGCTTTTGCCACTTACTTCGTCTTTTTGCTTGGACGATTAACTTGATCAGGAAATCGAATACTTCGTGAGGATCTCTGCTAAATACTCCTGAAAAACCAAATTCATCTATTAGATGAAGTGCTAAACAAAGGCAAACCACGCGAGCATTCATTACTTTACCTTGCCAAAGTTTGTCTACAATTCTCGTTGACAGATAAAACACGTTGGTAGCTATGTAGGAGTAGCTTCCACCCGTAACTATCGGGAGTGCGGATTGCTCTCCGAGCAACACGTCGGCGGCTAATAAGTGATCCATTAGAGACGTTAAAATTTCGGTTTGAAATTCGCTCTGTTGGGCATGACTAGATTGTTCTGGCGTTGCCTAGAAAAAAAAAAAAAATGCATCAATATATATGGATATAACTTATAAGTTTTAAGTTTATTTTACAAAATACAAAAACACGAGGTTTTAATACTTCTAGGTTTTCATACCTCCAAAAGCAAATCGATGACAGGAGGCGATTTGCTAGTTACTGGAAAGGAAAGGCTGTCCACGATGATGACCCGTAAAAAGTCTATAACAAACTTTTTTGCAGGATGGTTCGTGAAAAGACTAGAAGCCGGCGATTTTTCGTTTGTTTTCACCAAAACGATAGAATCCGCGCCAGGATACGGCTGCAAAGCGATTTGAATAACTTAAATTTTTTTTCAACATAAGATTCTTCGTTACTATCATCGATCCTTACCCTGAAATCCTCAACCGGCGAAGCCACCTCGCTATTATTCTCCGAAGACTGCGATTTAAAAAGGAACAGAGTGGATGCTAAACCGCACAGTATTTCCCCCATCATACAAATGGGGATAAATTCTGGAGTGTTGTGATATAAATAGAGCAGAAACTGGATGAGCGTAACTGGATATTCCTTCAGCCATGACACGGAGTCGTCGATTGTCTAGTAAACATTGTTAAACGAAAACTTATTAACTTAGGCATCCTGATTTCAGGTTGGACAACCTAATAGTCAGAATGCTAGGAAGAAGTTACCTGATTTAGCATGGTGCGGATCATAGCCAGAATAACCAGAACAGCATCAGGGCATATTTCCACTCGGCTCGTAATTCCAGAGATGGATTTTTGAGAAGGCACGCCAAACAGGAATGACCAAATTGAATCCAGATTTAGCTGCAAGAATAAAAAGCTATATTTCCATAAAAATGAATCAAATAAGAGGACAGAAAACATGAAAAATAATGAAGCCCTGTTGATAAGTTATTATTGACACTTGTCATTGGCGTAGGAAGGGTGGTGTAAAATGTCGTACCTGCAAGTTGCCCGGTAAATGTTTAACAGGTTGCCCGAGCAAAAGTGCCAATAGGAGGAAATACAATTCCGGAATATGTATATGCTTCGGCAAAAGCATTTGCATCATCTGAAAGCCAGGCACGTGAAAAGCATCTTCCTTGACATCGCGATTCGTCGGCAGTTTTGTGCTGGCAGTTCCAACGTTGAAGCCAAGCACCACACCCATGCGATTTTCGAGAACAGGTTCGGTGTCTTGTAGCCAACCTCCATTTCCAGTTCCCTCGCGAAACTTCTGCATTAAATTTGGGCTGTTGAGCATGACAAGAAGTATTCGCAAGGCCAAGATCACTGTGGTGGAATGGACGTGACCTTGCATGAAGAGCAGAAGCCAATCGAATCCCAAGATACGAACCACGTCTTCGCAAAACCTTAACGAAAAAGAAGATCTTGTCAAACTTCAATCGGAAAGCCAAATCATTCCATAATTGGTTTACTTACGCATGGTTGATTGGCTTATTTCCATTGTGGAATAACGAAAATAACAGAGTTAAGCAACGGTTTCGAAGCAGAATTGCCTGCGCAGACACCACATCAGCAAGTTCGTTAGAATCTAAAAACGATTATAACAAAACATCATTAGACCTGTTAACGCAAAACTAGAAATTAAACCACGGATTCATCAAATATTAGCGTGGAGCTCAGTACACCTAGCAATTGACATCTCTTCTAACCCATTCTACAACTACAGTGATAAAACATTCAGTATAAAATTAAAAACCACCAAACAAAGCAAACAATCTTCACACCTTCATCGTTGCCATTTTTCCTATCATGGGGCTCATCGAGGGAGAGATGCTTCTCGCTTACCAAAACACTTGGCAATGTGGATGCTACAAACTGTCCAAACCTGTAAAGTATGTAATATTTAGAGACATCACGATAATATTCAAAAAGACGTTAGTAAGATAAAAAAAAGCATGTACTTTAGAAGGTCGCTGCTATTTTTCGTATTGTACAGCAGAACCGCAAGAAGGCTATTAATTATGTGCATCGTTGCGCTGGATAGATTTGGGTCCTTCAAGATGTGTAATAGCTTCGGTACCATGCCGAGGTTGCGTATCAGCCTGAGATTTGCCCCATGCTCGCTAGAAATGAAATAAAGATTAGCAAATAAATGTGCATTTGGTTCATCGGATAATAATTACGCTATTAAATTTAATTTTCATGGATATATTGGGGCCATGCATTAATTTCGAGGGATTTTTTTTAGCGTTTTTTCAGCGTTTCCAAGTATGCTTTGACTGGTTTTGCAACTTGAACTCGAGAACTGTCATGCTGAAGAATAACTACATAGTGTCTCTGCTCTTATTGCGGCCGTTTTTCCTTCAATGCTCGGCTTAATCGCATTAATTGTGGTCGATAAAGCTCGCCACATGATAAATCTTTGACATCAATATAGTAATAATATGCCCCGAAGCGATATAGTACAAATAACGCCCTCTCTTAGGAATCCCTCAAAATTAATGCACGGTCCCAATAAAAATAAAGTAGGTACAAAAGGAGTCTCCGATAAACGAGCAAGCGGTCAAACGCAATGACCATACCTGGATTCCGTGACCAGTTCAAAGAAATGCTCATACAGAGATCTTTGTAAATCCCCAGGAGCTTCGTGCCATATCTAAACAAGAAACAAATGTGACATGGTAATTTATCCCATTATGAACCTGCTCCACCCAGGTCCAAATGCAGAATACGAGGTATGTGATGCACATAAGCCGAAATTCCTATCAGAATTCCTGACAGGAGAACACCATGAACAAAATTGACAATATACGGTTGTAAATGCACAAATGTCACTTACTTCCAGATCACATAGCAAATCCAGGAAAGACGTAGTGTTTGGAATGACCGTATTTTCTCGTCCACTATCCACAGTTCCCACGAGAGAAAAAGTGAGGTGGAGAATATGGCTGTTTAGCAACAAACGCTTCTTCTTCAGCAGCATTGCCAGAGTCTGACCAAACGGTCAAGAATTACAATTAGCAATTTTATTTAAAGCCCTCTGCAATTTCTACAATAATATATTCAACGAGCTTACTTGGTAACCCCGGATCCTATCCATTTCGAGTTGTGCAGCCTTGTTGCTTCTCACAATACACACCAGTGCCTTCACAGCGGCATAAAGCTCCTCTACATCATTGGCCATCGCAATCAACCCCAAAAGGGCCGAACATCCACCGACGTTTTCAATCATTCTTGCAACCGGTCTTGGACAAAACGTGCGAGCGCCTTGAGCGCAAAATTCAAATTTAAAAAAGTTGTGAAACCGTAAAAAACGTTTAAAGAAACCTAGTTTCAATAGTACTGCCTGAATAAATTAAAGATAGATTTGTACCCAAATATCCAATCAGAACTCCTCCCAGGCTTCTGGCAGGTCCAGATAGATGCCCCGCAGAATTGTGCAAAATGTAAATTGGCGTTGCATTTTCGTGAGACGACATTCCCAACTGCTTAGCAATAGTCTTGCTGTCAATTTTGCTGTAAACCTTGCGAATCCGAGCAAGCGTCAAGCCCGACATGGCAATCGCATTGAGACCAAAAATCACTTTGTCTTCGGGGACAAGTGGGCCCAGCGCTTCATTGGCTGATTTGTAAAAAAAAAAAAAAAAAATGTCAAATGCCAAATGAAAAGATTAAATAAAAAGACCTTTCTTGAGTAACAAAAAAACTTCAGCTTCTCAGAAATACCATTCGAAATAGGGGCTTGAAGACTTCCGAGGTAGTTAGGACCGAGGTTGAACATCGCCTGAATTGTTGATGCAGAGAACATGTCTTCGAGAAGCTGGCAAGGACCTTGCTTCCAGGCTAGCCGCGAATGTCGTCTCCTGGATGGGGCAGTGCCTATGTATCCATACACTGATGAGGCAACAGTTAAATTGGCAGCACCTCCACCAGGATTTTGTGAAATATAATGAAGCTAGAAAATGTGACAATTTAGAAAATTTATTAAAATGTCACCATCTAATCAAAAAAGCAAAACATTCACCAACTAATAAAATACATTTAAAATGCTCAAAAATGAACTACATTCAAAAACATGAGAGCCGACCGTTTCGACTCGCAGCTGCGGTCATCTTCAGGGCTATGAGTTAGAATTATAAAATTATAGAATTCAGCCTTAAACCATTCAGGGTCAGAGGCTACGAGAAATATATATAGCGCCCTCTGGTTGAATGTAATGTAGGCGGGAATGAGAAAAACCGCCTACAGGGTGTCCTCATCTTTGGTTTAGAAAGGCGTTGTAGATTGCGGTAGTTTCTAAGCTGGTTTCCGGGTTCATAGGGTGAGGGTTTTGTTTAATTGAAAAAGATTCGTAGAAAAGTCTATTAAAATAGCCCACACTCCTTTTTAAGATACATGTGCTATCAAAATCTGGTGTGTGGTTATTTTCAATGCTATGGATGAAGATGTTAGAATTCATATTGCTGTTTCTCAACATTCGCTTGTGCTCCATCACTCTGGTTCTCAGGGATCTCTCAGTTTGGCCTATGTAAGAAGCAGGACAGTCCTTACATTTAATTTTATAAACCACGTTTTTTGTATCCAAAATATCTATGTTAATTTTATCAGTTCTAAAAAGAGTTCTGAGGTTTGGTTTGGTTTCGAAAAAAGCTGTTACTCCAAAAGTTGCTAATTTCCTTTTGAGGGTCTCAGAAAGTCCTGGAATGTAGGGTAGTGGTCTATATATTACACTTATTTGTGGTTGTGTCTGTACATTTGAGGTATTTGGTGTTGTTGGACGATGTCTCGCAAAGAATTTTGATTTAACATTGTTAATGAAGGTTAACGGGTAACCACAGGTAATTAGATCTTTCGTGATCTTATTGATTTCAATTCTCTTTGAATACTCTGCTGTATTAAAAGTGACTCGTCGGAGAAGTGCAGTGATGACACTCACTTTATAACTATCAGGGACCATGGAGTTAAAGTGAAGGTAATTTGGGTATGCCGTAGGTTTCCTAAAGGTGGTTGTGGTGAGAGTTCCGTTAGTGTCTCGATGTACAAGCACATCCAGGAACGGGATTTTACCATTACATTCTTGTTCATATGTAAACTTAATAGTGGGTACTGTTGTGTTAATTTTGTGTAGGAAGGGGGCAAGACCACTGGATGTAACCAGTGCAAACGTATCGTCGACGTACCTGACCCAGAATTTGATATCCGGTGAGTTGTACACGCCCACCATCTCTTCAAAGTGTTCCATGTAAATGTCCGCCAATACACCTGATAAGGGGGAACCCATTGGCAGACCACAGACTTGTCGAAATAACTGATTGTTAAATCCGAAAATATTAGAGTTTACGCAAAGTCTACATAGGTGAACGACTTGGTTTACTGTGAGGTGTGTATGTATTTTCCATGTGTCATTGTGTAACATTGCATCATGGATGAGATTTAAAGTAAACTCAACCGGTATGTTAGTGTACATTGACTCGATGTCAAAAGAGACTAATAGTTCGTTTTTTGAAACTTTTAAATTTTGAATTTTATGACAGAAATCTAAAGTGTTGTTAATTTTACTTTTGTTGTTTTTAAGAGTTTGCAAGATTTTTTGAAGATAACCTGCAAGTTTGTGAGTGCTACTGCCAGTGGCTCCTATAATAGGTCTTAAAGGGGTATTTGGCTTGTGTAGCTTTGGAAGACCAAAAAAGTATTGGTTCTGTGGTTCTGTTTGTTTTAGTCTATTGTAAAGATTATTATCAATATGGTTATTTTTCTTTAAATCCAGCAAATAGGTTGCTACTCTTGTATTATGTTTTTTGATTTCTCTGTCGTTGGCTAATTTCTGGTAAACCTGCGCGTTATTTAGTAGTTCATATGCTTTTCCTCTATAGCTTGTGTTGTCCATGACTACAATCTTGCCTCCCTTGTCTGAGGGCAATACTGCAACGTCAAAGGTTTGTTTAAATCGTTTTATTGTTTCTAAGTCTTTTTTGTTGGATTTGAGATTGGTGGCGCGTACATTCTGCCGTCGATAGGAGTTCAAGGAAGCAAAAAGCTCTGCTCTCGCCTCCTGCTTCACATTAGGAGGTAGCCCATGAATAGCACCCTCGATGGCAGCTACCAGTTCAATTTTATCTAAATTACTATTATAAGGGACAAATTTCAAACCTTTAGCCAAAATGACCTGGGTTTCAA
>JAQIWY010000003.1:0-17985 GCA_034696925.1 Leptoiulus proximus
TTAGTTTCAAAAATTGGCATTTGTATTGGCATTTCCCCATTTGATTAAATTCGTAACATTAAAGGTTTATTATTAGAAGTAAGCTGAAACCTGACCGCAAAGGCCCATACAGACATTTTCTACTTAAATCGTCAAAAATTTCGTTGATAAGCTATTAGTAGAGGTCCTTGATCGAGTGCGTAGGCGTCGTCAAAAGAAGCGATAACGTCTGCATAGACATTAGTTTAATGCAGTTCAATAATTTCATAAATGTATACGTACTTAAATCAGTTATTGGCGGTTCTATTGGCATATTAATCATCAAGTGATTACCTTGGTATTTACTTTACGTGAATCTCGCTATACATAGACCATGTATTTCTTTTTTGCAATTAGCCTAAATAATATGGAATACATGCATTTATTGGCTTCAACACTGATAAATTAGAGAAGCAATTTACTTGATAGTATTTTAGGAAGAAACTTTGAAAGTATCTGTCTTAAGGGACATATTTTGTGCACTTTTATAGAATACATATACATGCGTGCATTTCGTATGCGTTTCAAATCGCATATTTTTCTCCCACACTAAACATCGATGCAGCTAAAATTGGAAACAAACCTAAAATCAAAATTCCCAGGACAAAAAAGCAGAAAAACGAACCACGCTGAATGTTATAATGCGTTTTTCGCTATTCTAAAGCAAAGAAGTCATACATATATAAGTACAAATTCCTGAATTTTGATTAACTATATGCACATTTTATTTCTACGTTCATGGTATAATATGTTTGCCTTCACTGAATTTGAATTCCTCAGCCACTATTCCAGGGTTGCTCATATGGATTGCTTTCAACAAGAAAATAGGTTATCTTATTCGACTTTCATAACTTGACATGAAAAGACTGAAACAGGACTGGTATTATTGATTTAATTGGAATTGTGATTTTGTAGTATTTTGTTACAGGTTAATGGGCGGTTACATTTATTGTAATACAGAAAAATAACCGAAATACATATGTAACATCCAAGTGTTGAGTTCAGCAATTCAGCTATTGCTTTGGTGATAAGTAAAAAGAATATCACATATAATGTAGGAATAATATGCTATGCAATTACGAGTTTAACTAGATAAATTACACCTGCAAAAAACTACTAATCGTAAGGCGTAATTTTATTTATGACAAATAAGGATGCTGTACTAGTTCAATCCGATAAATAACTTATGTACATGTTTATGAATTGCAACGCTAATTTAGTAAATTAAATTCATTTATTGAGCTAGTGCTGCAATTAATGCAGTTGCCTGTGGGACCCCGAATGATTTGCATAAATTGGAATCGTAGTTGAAATGCAGTCAACGGTATGTAATCGGAGATGTTGCAGTTGAAAAGTCAACATTCTGTCACTATAAATGTATTTGATGTATCCCTTGGCAATTTGATTTATTAGTGTTGTTTACGTTCATAGTAATCCATAAAAAAGATGATGTTCATTTGATAACTATAGTAATTTTAATTAGTATATGAGATAACCTACATATTTTTCATTAGTATATATGAGATAACCTACATATTTTTCATTAATGCACAACATAATTAATGCAAGATATTTTGTTTTTGCTATACGATATAAACAAGATCGTGTAATTAGAAAATGAAAGAAACAACAAAAAAAGTTTTTTTTTTCAGAATAAGCAATTAATAATGACGTCATCTCCACATTGAAAAGAAAGGTAGTAAGATATAATATACAGTACTGCATTAGCAGTGATGACATAAATGTCTTGTCTGGGTTCAAAAGCCCGACAGTTATATTTTAAATGTTTACACCTATTTCGCATTATGCTGTATCATTAAGCTCATTATTGCCTTAATGACAATTATTTCAGTTGCAGTTTTAATAATATAGTCGAATACATGATTCCCTAATTTGCATTAATTCTATACATTTTAAACTTAAGTCTTGAATGAGTTGTTGATACTTCGTTATACATTAAGTTCTAATTTTATTTAAAAGATAGAATCAATTATGGTAAAAAGTTGACTTCATCTATCAGTTAACTTATATATTAGTAAACGAACGTACGGCTCCATAGTTCGTCAAGCAGCGTACATCATTTCTGCTTTAAGAACTATGGAGCTATGGTTAACTTAATTCATAAATTGCGAAATTCATATCTAATATCATTGGTTGCTTAGGTTCTCTGCCATTTCCTTTGTGATGCATCTAGTTTACTCATTTCCTTCACTATGGTTGTGTAATAAAGGGTTATGGACACCGTCGTTTAACATGGTGATGTAATTACCTTGTATATATATGGCTTCCGTGCCGGACGGAAGGAAAACTATATACCGCAGGTCAAACCTCGGCAAAAGCTAAGTTTGACCGCCTACAAGGCGCGTTCAGTTAATAAATAGTGGCAGAAATATAGTAGAGCCTATGCGCGATCTCGTATTTATTAGTATTAGTATCAGGGGTGTGATTCTCAGATTCAACCCCTAGAGCAGTGATTTTTCGGAATTGAATCACACAAATGATGTTAGCTGGCGGCAACAGGTACTCTCAAAGAAGCCCTATAGTTGATAGTTTACCCAAGTGTAAGTGCCACGTGACAAATCACAAAGGGTTGCCCCATGCACGTTAAAGTACGAATATTGCATTTGAATCGATATGGTATAAACACTTGACTCAACCCTCTTTCACGTTATCGAACTGACTATATATATACCGGAGTGATGGCATTAAACACAAACACCCATTTCATCGATGTCATCAATTGCTTTAAATGCCGTCCTATAGGACGAGACAGTCTTGTTCAAATAAATCTACCCCTAAACACTTATCCATAAAAAATGAGTGGGGGAACAAGCAACAGCCGCATTTTAGCCCTATTTGCACGATGCGCTTCATTTGGTTGATAGATTTTAATTGATTTGGGGGGTAATTAATAAGTGTTTGTGTTATATTGGCTATGTGTTGCTCAATTCTTCAACCGTGCGTGGGTTAAAAACATGCATATCCATATCGATTGGGAAGCATGTTGTCTTAATGAAAATATGTAGCATTCCTTAGAGAATTTTCAGTATAGTGGTCCGAATCTACGTTTGAGCCATATGTAATGGGCATCACTGCTTGTTGTTAAAGTTCATTTCATTCCAAATCAACAATTTGAAATATGAGCGATTTGATGTGTGTAAATATTTATGAGACAAACATGCATCGCGTGTAATCACGACAGATGTTTTTACGTATTTTTTAAAAAAATCATTTTGCTGAGGGCAAATATAAATAAATTTTAAGGAAACTGAGGCATGCATGTACGTTGATACCACTTTCAATTAATATACTTGTGTTTATTAAGGTGGGTAGGGTCATATACCCTGTACCAGCATCATGAATCTCGGAAAATAACTTCTTATACAAATGCATATAGTTTATGAAAATATATATATATATATTCCCTGAAGCGTTTTTTTCTTCTTTTCATTTCAGGATGGATTTGTCCATATTTGAATTTAGTTAACGTACGTAAATAAAACTAATCAACTAGAAGATCTTTATTTTCTAAATATCATTAAATACGGAAACAAAAAAAGTATGAAAAATAAAAAAACAGACTATATATTACCATGCATATTCAGCATATTAAGAGTCCCTCGGGAATTCTAATATTTTCTGGTATAGGATGTTGTTAAGAAAATTGATATAATAATGGGAATCTGGGTTGCTGCAATTAGCTATATTTAAGTTTGCCATGTTCGCCATCATCAAGCTTGTTAGTATCTAGAAAATTGTTAAATTGGAAACCACAGATGTCGAATGACAGAAGCATAAATGTATCAAACTACACTACATTATATTCGTTAATTTCGTTAATGGTCAAAATGTAAGTTTAAAAATGTATTTCTAAAAAAATTTGTTTTAAAAAATGTATATTTAATTCACTATTATGTATCTATATTTTCGATTCCATTATACGGTATACCAGTGTCATCCTATGTGTGGCGTGATAAAGGCATACATAGAGTAAACGCTATAGGTCGGCAGCCATAATGGTTTCAAAGGATTTCAGCTATTCTAAGCCCATTATCTTAAGGGCTATGCCCTTTGTTGCTTCTTTGATTGATCCTAGTTTCATTATGTACTAGCATTTCTCAAGTGCGTTCTACCGAATTTAGATACAGAAGCATACATGTTTGGTGTAATGAATTATGAAGGTAAATCATTGTAGGCGTCAAGTCAAAAATAGCATTTCTCTACAGGTACACAAACACTCGTTTATTACTGCTGTAATATAAATCGTGAGATGAAATCTCGACAAGTCTGGGATGTAATTAATCTCTTTATAAAATGGGTTCTTGAACGGGTCAAAAATCTGAAACCAATTACATATTCAATACGTAAGGTTAATTTAAAAGTTAATTATTTTTCAAAATCAAATTCCATCAGCCGGATTCAGATCATCGTTCAGTTTCATTTAGTATGCGAAACGAGGAAACATATATTATGCTGTTTATCTCGACTTCCATTTAGCCTAATTTAATTATACGTTTTAAGTCGTAAGTAATGCAAGGGATGGAGTCAAAGAGGCGAAGGTGAGAGTATACATTTATTCTGTTGAATCACTTAAGGGGAATCTGCACTGCATGTTTTGCTATGGGGCAAATTAAAAAACCTACTTTAAAAAAAAGTACTTTGTATAATACAAAAATAAAATATGATATATATTCAGTATTTTTGTAGCTACGGAATGATCACAATTTCTTTTTTTTGCCATTTACAGGGAATTTTTAAAAAATTTTTAACTAAAATATTTACCTTTTTCTTTGGATAGCACACCATGCGAGTACCTGCTGCCACCTAGTGGCGTGTCAAGAAACTATCGCAGTATTTTAACACCAAGTCTGGCAAACAAGCAAATTAAATTAAATATGCATGCATATTTGAATTTAAAACCTGATCATTCCGTTCATTATTAGTTAATTAATAAAATATAACCAATTTTATGTTTTAAATCGTTCTTTTTGTATCCAAAAGTAGGTTTCAAAATCCAACATTCGTGAAAAGTAAAAAAATCCGTTTTGAAACAGTGTGACCGCTGAACAAGCCATCACTTTTGTCCTAGCATGGCATTCCCTCCAGCACACCGCCATATTCAAACGAGCGTGATCGCGTGTGTTTGTGCATCAGACAGATTTTTTTGGATTTATAATAAAAAAAGGATTAAAACATCAAAGGTAAGTAAAATTTACGTTAATAACATCCAAGTAACCTATTGGCATGCTAATTTCATAGAGAAATCCTGGTGCTTTATTTATATTAGTGGATTCTTTTACAAAATTGGCAATCAACCATGCATAGCATCAGATCCAATCATAATTAAAGTCATAGATGGGCATTAATTGAATCAATTTTCAATCAAGACAGACATTGACGATGTCATGAATAATATACCAATATATAGCCATACAAAACTAATTTCTTTTCATTTATTTATAAGATATACATTATGGCTGTAGATGATCGTATCTGATATGGAAGCAGGGAAAATGTTAAAATTTACAGCAATCTAATATATTCCCAATTGCTGGAGGTTGGTGTAAATTTCAACATTTCCCTGGTTCCATATCAGATAATTTCTATCGGAAATTAATGATATCCTCGATGCACCGAAAACCATTCCACCTGATAGCTTTTATGGCAAATTTTAAGTCTAATTGCATGTGGAGGCGTCATAAAACTGATCATCGTAGCTACTATCGATTCGACGAAAATGCTATGATGCACATTAGGTGTTTTTGTTGGTTTACTTTCCTTTTATATCATTTCACTAGTTTTTTTCTGCTATTAAAAGAGGCTTTGTCTAGCAATAATTATCTGCCTCGTTGTGTACATGCTTGGATGTAATTATTGCGTGGGTATACAGATTGCAGTTTGTTTTCCTCGAAATAATATCAATTACAAATATCAGAATTCGACACAATTTACTTTACCAAAAAAATCGCCATAATATCCTAGTTTACATCTGAAAAACCATCTACATGGATACACATACTGTGATATAAACATATAGAGCTTTATATCATTGGTCCATATTACAATATATAGGGAAGAATGGGGACCACTGAGACAATTTTTACTAATATATTTTTGCGCATTAATTAATTGTCCAATTGATCTAAAATTGTAAGGTACTCTTATGTGGTTTAACCAAGCGGCTAAGCATTGACATTGTGTGAAGCAAATTCTTTCACATCTACTGTAACATTTCAAAGCTTAAAAATTTGTTGAGAATGGCTCATTTTACCCCACTCCTGGGGTAAAGTAAGACACTTTGAGTTAGACTTAATTATGTACACAATATATATATATATATATATATATATATATATTTATATAAAGTAATGAGTTGCAACTGAAATATGTTGAAATAAAATTATACTTTAAAAAGTTGCTTTACTGAGATTTCAATCTTTCATGCTAAAATCGTGTAATTTCAATTTTTCTAAAATGTTTTCCACTCATTTGCATTTATTCAGCTATGCTTGCCATATACTAAATAATAATTATCAAAATTGACAAGTGCATGCAAAATGCAAATTCAAAGTGTGTTGAGTGAGTATGTCTCATCTTGCCCCAAATCAGTTGTATCAGCTAGCTTACTTTACATTGGCACCAGAGGCAACTAACATTCAACACATTCAACTAAACCGATACGTTTCTATATATTTATCAATGAAATATCATTAATTAGCAAACGATACAATATTTCTTTAATCAAATATTCATGTAGAAATGACAATGACTGTTATAAGAAGAAATTTGATTTTATTTCACAAAAACCAACTCTAAAATTACACAAAAGTATTGTAACTATCCGTTTGCTGGATGGGTTGTTATATAGTAATAAGCAAAAGAATTATAGATTAAATCTTTCAAGCTAATATCCACAATGGAAGTATTTAATAATGCCACTGTCTCATTGCTCCTCAGTCTCTCTTATGTAATATTGTACATTTTTCACTGCAATGCACATAAGCTTGACTTGTTGAGTCCGTGCCCATTTCCGATCAAGATAAATTGAGTACATTTTACCTATCTGACATTTTGCTAGATATTTCGAGATTAAGAGAGTGGCGAAGTCTGGACCTGCACATCAGAAATTGGACACCTAATGAGATATAAGACCAAAGGGCCCAATTTCTAATATTTTCATAATATGGCATTTCCCATAAATAAATTTTTCCACTTGAAATGTTTGTTTAGAAAACATTCGTATTATCAGCTCAATCAACCTGATGTCAAAGCAAAGATGCAACATTGACGTGCACAGTAATTTTTGAAAGATACAATTTCTTAAAGTTGAACTTGTTTTGACAGTAAAAAAATCATTGAAAAAAATCTTTCCCTCAATTAATCATGCCTTTTATTGACGCATTAGCTGTTCTTTAAATTAGAAAGATGTTAAGTGTCTAGGGAATAGTTGATGAACTGGTTTTTTTTCTATCTAGACAAACACGTTCAGTACAAGCAGCAAAAAAAAATTTTTTTTTTAAATATGCTAACTCAACCCAAGCATTTGACTTTCATTAATATCTAGCGTTAAGTTTCGCATAAAAGTCAAGTAGCAAAGTCCAAGGGGAATCTAATTCAGCAATGTATAGTTGTCATTTCAAATGGTCGTGGGAATGAATCAACAAAGGCGTTTAGCATCATAGGGATTCAACCGGGATGTGTGGAATATGCTTCGTTTGCATTATATCTGGTGTTCAGCACTGCATTTGACGTGAAATGTTAAAACAACAATTCTACTACTGTACTAAATCTTGCCTTTCTGTGTCAGCCTACGTATGCAAACTGAATTAGGCCACAATTAGAGAGTTATTGTTGCAGATGCGATGGTGCAAGTGTAATCTTCCGGTTTTCCACATCACTGGACATTCCCCGAATCCATCAGCATCAATTTGAATATTTGGTTAAATATTTGGTTGAGTGCGCCACATAATGTACAGTACTTTATTGCTGGATGTATTAATCAGCAATATCCCTTCTTTGCTTATCCTGGTGGAGAAAGTATATAAGAAGGCTATGTTACGTTGTGTTCTTATACATCATAATATGGTTATACCTGCCCATTCTTATGATTCAATGTGCCTCAAAACTTTAATGGCCAAATATGGTATTTTAATTTATTATTGGAAAGTTACGAAAAACAATGGACATAAAAGAAATTTGAAATGTATGGAAATTAAGGGATATGCATATACAGCATGCTCGATTTGTCCAATTCTATATGTCCAGATATGAAATGTACAGTTTGTGCGCTATATGTATGTCTCATATACGTATGTATATGTCTGGCCAGAATAGTAGCCTACAAAAGAGAAGACAGCTGAATTATGTAATACATAAAGACCTTTAATGTCGGCATCAACAAGGATCTCATCGTCACACTTACACTTCACTCACTCAAAATAGTTCTCACATGAAATCCGATCACATTGGCAAAACGCGTAAATAAAGCAAATTTCACAAATGCAGACAAAACATGATAATTCCCACATTGAACAGAAATGCATTTACAATGATTTGCAATGCATTTGCAATGCATTTAAAATACATATAAATTGAGACACCGATAATGCATTTCTATAAATGTATTTAAAAATGTGTTTTGAGATACATTTGGAAATGCATTTTTAGAAATGTATTTCTAAAAACGCATTTACAAATGTATTTTAAAATACATTCAAAATACATTTAGAAATGCATTTCAGTGTCTCAATCTATATGCATTTTTGAAATGCATTTCTTTTCCATGTGGGAACCCAAGTGGTGTTGGAAAATTCCACAAATTTGTTTGTGTGGTTTTTCTTTGTGCTCGCTATGTACCTTTTGTTTTGGCTAAGCAAATAAAAGGGAGGGCACAGACCTACTCCTTCTTCTTAGCAGTTAGCAAAAGTGCCCGCCATTTGCTCTTTGGCGGAATGAAATTCCAGATCTCCAAGGCATGATAAGGGATTGTTTACGCGAATGAACTTGGTTTCTTGGTGGCAAGCGAGAAACGCCAAGTGGTCGTTGAACAAGCAGTTGTTAATGAATCATATCCGTAATAATGGATTCCGTCAAGTGCTGTTTCTGGGGAGGCATTTTCAGCTTGGGTTTCTTCATTTACATAATGTTAATTTTTTACATGGAATGTTTTCTTCCATAAAATTCATGTATGGACGTAGTATATGGGACATAATATGTCATGTATGGCCATCTGGCATGTCTGTTTTAAAATGTTGCAACTACTATGCAAGGACATTTGCAACAAATAATGAATACAGTGGAACCTCCATTTACGAAATTAATCCGCTCCATGGCCCTGTTCGTAAATGGAAAAGTTCGTAATTCGAATCAATTTTTCCAATTGCAACCAATGTAAATACAAATAATGCGTTCCTTGTCCAACATAGTATGGTTTTATGTGCGGAAATGACAAAATGCACAAGAATAAGCTTTGGATTCTGACCTGGAAACGAAGGGCTTGTGCATACTAAGGAGGTCCGAAAAATGTCCTCGTTTGCTCAACACCACCCTTTCCTTTTAATTCCCCCTAATCAATGACTGTGCCCGATATTTCACATATTTTAATCAATTTGGTGTTGTCGATAGGTGCTTTTTGGGGCTCTGCACATGCAACACCAACCTAATGAAGTGTTATAGATACGTTACAAATGCATGTAAGGTTCATATGTAACAGTAATATTAGAAGAAAGCAGTTTAATTACCAAAAAAGAAACTGTATCTTTATTATTTAGAAAATTTCAGATTGTCGATTTCGCCATGTTGTACTCCTTGGCAAGATCCAAAACGCGATCACAACTTTCATGTTTAGCTATAATTTCCTTTTTAAATCAACATTTATACGTTTGTGATTCTTCTTAACGCCATATTCACTAAAACTTTGCACTATTTTGGTAGCACACATGGTTTTGTCCCGTTCTTAAATATGATTAAAGCTCATAAATCGAAACAACATGTGGTGTTCGTAAACCGAGTTGTTCGTAAATAGAGACGTTCATAAATCGAGGTTCCACTGTAGTTCTACTACTGAAGGTTATATCCAATTCGATGTATATATGAAATTTCTTGGAATTTTCTGCAGCATAATTAAAGAGTGTGATTTAACGAAAAATGACACCAAGTTGGCGACTAACCTTTTTTGCAGGAATATTTGTGGCTTGCTAAATTAATCCTCCTCTGACATGGATTAAGAGTTCCTCTGAGGGTATCCTAAGATGTGTTGCAAAAATAATCTGCCCTTAATTGAAAAATTAAAGCTGAACGGGGAACCCTAATTAGATTACTCATTGTAAGCTAAATTCTTACCAAAGCTAGGGTCTTCTGGGCATATGCTTACTATGCATTGGCATCCTAATTGGGGTGACTATCTAGGAGCAGATTAAATATATGAAGATGGTGAATGTGCGCTAATCTGCAGAACTGAATGCATCATTCCTGGTCTTGTTTGCTATGTGAAATAATTATGTTATGATAAAAGTACTACATAGTCTGGAAGATTTACAAACTTCCTGAGTACCTGAGGCTGTACTTTTCAATGCATTCGAAACATTGGAAAGCCTTAGGAGGCTTGGATGACCATGACATTTCTTATTTTCTGCCATTTTGTACCATTTTCTGAAAACTTCTCAGGTGAAAAAATTATTTAGGGAAATGTATGACATATCATGTTTCGTATATGTCAGAAAAGATCAAGGTTTAATTTTTTGCTAAATGAAATCATCTTAAGATACATACAGTATTGTTGACATACCATGCACTTGACATATGCAGATATGGACTTATCATAAAATCAGACGCTTAAGGAGATTATAAAACATTAACCGTTAAACATAAAGAACAATTGGAATGTTGTAGGGAATCGTAAAATTAGTGTAACGGGTGCGTTTGCGACATTGATTGCTAAGTTACAAATGCCATTTTGATTTCTAGTATATGTGCATCCATGCATCACATAAGTGCATGGCTTGTTCTGATGTGCAAAAAGTACACGCAATGTCATAATTGCACCAGTTACCCTAGAACATTCGAATTTGAATTTGAGTCCTATCTTAAATTGAAAGTGGTTATATTGGAACCTGGATTATTCATGAATTCGGTTAATGACTACTGTCTGGCTTTTGCTTTCCAAGACACCTCAGCGCATTTGGAATCGATCTTTGATAACGGCAACTTCAAATGTCTGGATCAAGCTTGGCCGCTGTTGCAAGTTGTTTGTGATTAAAGTTGCAGTAGAATGTATATAGATTATTTAATTTCTCAATAGTGTTGAACACGATCCAACTTGGGTGTTAACCAGGTTGATTAATGTTGTGAGACATGCTTGTAATAAATATTTCCAAGGGGAAAAATGATATATGGCTGTTATAACCAAATATGCTGTATCCAAGACATGGCAATATATGTCATATTTCATATACAGGGTGTATCGAGAGTCAGTGGCTAAATTTTCGGGATTTATAATTGGTGGTATGTAGAGTATAAATACCTTTGGAATATTTATGTGCGAATGTTTCTTTAATTGACATAAGAAATGACATTAATTGAAGATGACTTTTCTGACACTAATCGCACATAAACTAGAACATTTCATAGCAATTTCTCGAAGTGGCGACTTATAATCATTGCAGGCTTGGCAGCAATTAATAATTCTCATTTAATAATTCTTATTTAATATTTCTTTTCAGGTCTATTGACATCAAGCTCCAGCTGACCAGCCTACGGCCAAGTAATTTACTTTTGCAGTTACATTATTTTAATAAACAGATCATAATTATCCTTAAAACTGTACTTTAACCCTATCACTACTTATTTTATGGCTCAAAGCATTATCATGAAAATTGGTACACATGTTTATGTGTGATAGGCAGCACTGCAGCATAAATCGGAGTGATATCCGTGCGAGTTAATCAACAATTATATTACTTACTATTCTTTTTTTTAATGTTTAGGATCAACATTAGGTGGTTACCAAAACTACATTGTCTTTTAATTGTTAAAAAATATTGCAAGACTTTTTAATGATTTGAAATGTTTTATGATTGCAGAAGAACATCTCAAGAGCATTTCTTCCAAATGTTCAACATTTAAAATCACGAAATCGCGATTTTCATAACGGCCATAATGTAGCTAAGTTGAACATTGGCAATTTTAATAATTTCATGTTTGTTTCAACATGAATGTCCACTCACAATAGTTAGATTATTGAGAAACACTCAATACTTGCAAGATAGGCAGTATAATGACTTGCATCTTCATTTACCATTTCACAACTTTTTTTGATTCTGGTGTGTTAATGATTGTGAAACACAATTTTCCATATAAACTACAGAGGGTGTTTTGGCAAATTTGCATAGACATTGATTACATTGTAAAAATTCATCCGCTTTCGGTGAATTGACTTTTTCTAATTAATGTGTTGGCTATGATGTTCTACGACACTTCTGCACCGTCGTTTCCAGGTGGCAAAACCTTATTCAGTGAACTTTGCTGTCATTTTGTTCCATTCTTGCTTACAGACTTTCCAAAGCTCATTTAATGTTGTCGCTTCTCGTTGAAATAGGCATTGTTTTAGATATCCAAATTAAAAAAATGCCATTACTGTTGGTTAGTAGAGGTTATGACTGCCTAGGGCTCTCTTCCAGGATGTTTGGTTCTTAAAAGAACCATGTTTGATAGGTTGTTCTTTACTGGCCGGTTGAAGAAATGTTAGGTAGATCACACTGGTTGCTGAAGCACAATCCTGCATAAGCACTGCAGTGTAGACACGCTGGTAGAAAAAATGGAGCCCTGGTACACTTAAGTGGTAGAACCTCCTGGTTCTAGACTTGAGAGTTGAAGTGATCAACAGTAGAGTGGAGGTCCAGTTTATATACTTATTATGAAGAATGTTTCCCATGATTCCTGAGCACCAGATTAGTACAGGAATGTGGTTTATGGGATGCCTGAGGCCACCTTTGACCACTGACCCTTGGATCACCGTTGATTACTGACCCTGGCATGTCAGAATTGGCGCCAAAATCCCAAATTCTTCAACAAGCTCCCCCGATTTGGGGGACAATTATGGTAATCTAGCCTTCCTGAAGATACGGGGTTAGCATCCGTAATCTCTCCTTTGACACCTTCTTCGTAAAAATGTCGGCTTGATTGTTCTTAGTGTTCACATAGGATGTTGTGAACATTCCATCGCTGTGCCTCTCACGGATAAATTGAAGCTTAATGTCGATGTATCTCGTGAGATGGTTGGCTACATCGTTCCTGATGTTGAGGATAGCTGCCTCATTGTCAACATAGAGATGTGGCACAGTAGATGCAATCCTGATACACGGTTGTGTTTCTTCCAGGATTCTCTTAACCCAGATCAACTCCTTGAGTAATTCATTGGCTGCTGTGAGCTCCGCTTCCATAGCAGAGGCAGTGACCAATGTTTGGCGTGAAGAGCGCCAAAGGATCGGGGTCTGGTCCATAAAGATGATGTACCCAGTTATTGAGCGCTTGGTTTTAAAATCTGAGGCCCATGAAGCATCTGAATGAGCATAAAACCAGGGTGTTTGTCCAGCAGTTAACACCAGCTCCATTCCCACGGTGGATCTCACATAGTTGAAGCAATGTGCTAATGCTTCCCAGTGAGGTAGGCCCGGCGCTTCACAAAATCTGGCAAGAAAACCAACCACAAAACTTATGTCTGGTCGTGTGTGGCGAGCGAGATATAAGAGGCAGCCGATCATGCTCCTATAATGGTGTCCCGTTCCTAATGGCTGAAATGCCTGTTGATAAAAGGTCCGGATATCTGTGCCAATCTTCATTGGTTCGTAGACCCTCTTAAATGGTATATCAGGGAAGAGTTCCCCTATCTTCTGGATGTAGGGTTTCTGGTGCATCGTGATGTTTCCATTTGGTTGACTGATAATCTCGATTCCCAAAAACTTCTGCACTCTTCCTAGATCCTTGATGTCGTAAAACCTTCCCAAAAGATCACAGGCACGGCTAAGGTCTTCCTTGGTGCGGCCAATGACGAGGATATCATCTACGTAGAGCAAAACGAGGACCCTCCAACCCAAACGGTAAACACATCGAGTGGATAGTAGGGGGCAGAATCCAAGTTGCTGTAGACTTTTGGTTACCTCCTTGTACCAACACTGGCCCGCCTGATGCAATCCATACAGTGCCTTGCAGAGCTTCCATACTATGTTTGGCCTTTCTTTGGCCACCAACGGCGGTTGCACGAAAATCTCTTCCTGAAGGTCTGCGTAGAGGTAGGCGCATTTGACATCTAAGTGGCGAGTTGCCCATCCCTTGACAACAACAAGTAACAGGAGGAACAAGCGGACAATAGAGAAATCCACCACGGGCGAATAGGTATCGTGGAAATCGATGCCAAACCGCTGTTGAAATCCTTGGGCTACCAGCCTGGAACGATGTCTCAGAACCTTCCCCGTTGAGTCTCTCTTCCGATGGAAGACCCATCGTGTACCCAAGACTTTTGTAGTGGTTTCCTTGTGAACACGCTTGTAAACCTTTCGCTTCTGAAGTGTGCGGATCTCATCTTCCATTGACTTTTTCCAGGCATCGGCATCCTTTGCCTTGAGTGCCTGTTCATAGTTGATTGGATCATCTATGTCTACATGGTAGAAATCCACACCGCATGCAGGTTCATCCTCTGTTGTCTCCTTGGGAAGTGGGGGTGCAGTAAGTATACTGCTTGATTTCATGTCCCATGGACCCTCGTAAGGATTCTTCACGAAGAAGTCCACTCGGTCAGCATCGTATGGGATTTTCTTCCTTTCCATATATCCCTTGCATTGCGTCGATGTGTGAAGACGATCCTTGCCATAGTGCATAATCACTTTGCGGCCATCACCACCCTTGCGTTGAGCAATTTCCCGGTACCACAGCTTTGGTTGTTCTCCCCCTGTGGCTGGGATGGGTGCCGTCTCCATACTCTGACCAGCCACCTCTTGTCCGGGTGGTCTGCTGAAACTGCATTGCTCTTCAACTTCTGAAGAGTTGTCACTGTGTGAGCTATGTTGATCCATACTCTGACCAGCCACCTCTTGTCCGGGTGGTCTGCTGAAACTGCATTGCTCTTCAACTTCTGAAAAGTTGTCGCTGTGTGTTTCCGTTGGATCCAGATCCGAATCAGAGGTTGAGTCAAACATATGTTCATCTGCCTTCTCGTTGTCCTGGCTCCTCTTTTGCATCGACTCGATGCGAGCTGAACGTCGAGGCTTCGCAAACCTATCAGGCTCAGAATCCTTCTGACACCTGGCGTTTGAGGTTGTCTCATTGAATGTGACGTCCTTTGATTCAATGACCTTCTGGCGTGAAGGACACCATATCCTCCATCCATGTGATTGCAGAGCATAGCCTATGATAATTCCCCTCTCTGCTGTATCGTCTAATTTTCCTCCTCTGGTAGGCTTTGGAAGTAGAACATGCACCTTGCTTCCTATCTTCCTGAGATGCCGAACAGATGGTTTCTTCCCAAAACGTATTTCCGACGGTGTGATCCAGCCTAGAATTCCCCGAGGAAAACGATTGTAGAGATGTACAGCAGTGTAGAGAAACTCTACCCAGAAACGATGATCAAGTCCAGAATCCTTTTGTAATGACCGCACCATACCCAAAAGAGTCCTGTTTAGGCGTTCAGCCACTCCATTCTGCTGAGGACAGTACACGTTGGTCCTCTCGTGAATAATTCCAAGACCCTCGAGGAATGTGTCCATCTTCTCATTGCAGAATTCGGTCCCTTGATCAGTTCTTATTCTGCAGACTTTAAAATCCACCTGTCTCTCCATGTAGCGGATGTACTTCACAATGTGGTCAAAGACTTCAGACTTGTGCTGCATTGGGTAAACAGCCACCCACCTTGAAAAGTCATCTACCATTGAGAGAAAATACTTGTAGCCTCTATGGGAGGGAGTTGAGATCGGGCCCCATACATCACAATGTATGAGTTCTAGCATCTTGGTAGTAGTCCTTTTTCCGACTGGTTTTGAAGACTGCTTAATCCCTTTACTCTCCTTACATGTGTCACAATAGACGTCATTTGGTTTCGATGACTTAAATTGAGGCATACCAACGACGGTTCCTTCACGTGACATCTTGTGTATCGTTGCGGGATTAAGATGTCCGAAACGGTGATGCCACAGGATCAGCTCATTGGCTTCCTTATTGCTTGTTGCAGAAGTTTCCTTATGTTCTGTTGGTAAAACCTCGGTTGGTGGTAACTCTTCCTTTGGGAGAATGAAAGGAAGTGTCTTCAACTTGAAAAGTCCTTGGTCGCAGTCAAAGTGAAGAATCTCACGGTCCTTCCGGTTACGGACAATGATCTTTCCACTGCCACCAATCCCAGAAAGTCCTGCTCTATTCGCCTGTGATCCAGAGATTAGATTACGCCTTCCCGATGGAGCATAACCCACTTTCTGAAGTCGAACCTGACGTGGTTTTCCATTAATGATGGTTTCCAGTACGACGGTTCCTATCCCGATCATGGCAAACTCTCCCTCATAACCCCTCAGTCTTCGAGGGGCTATCCTCTGTAAGGAGCTAAACCACCGCTGATGAGTGCAGAGGTGTAGAGCAGCTCCGGAGTCCCAAATCCATTCATTGAGGTCTTGTTGGTTATCCTCAGTGTTGCCAATGAAGAAAGCGTCAAACTCCTGATTTGAGTTTCCTTTCTTCTTGGATTTCTTTGATGAGGTTGCCTTCGGGTTTGGTTGCTTGGTCGAGTTACGGCAGTTATTGGCGAAGTGTCCAATCCCATTACATATGTAGCACCTAACTGTATCCTCCTTCTGTCCAGTTACAGAAGTAGAAGTTCCTCTAGTGATCAATTGCCGTAATGTCCTGCATTGTCATGAAGTATGCCCACGTTTACTACAGTGTTGACATGTAACCTTCTTGGGGTTCCCGGCGATCAGTGCATCAGACGAGTGAACTATAGACACTTTCTCTCGGAGGCGTCCTGCTTCCGCTAACAGGGCCCTCTTGATGTGTGCTAAGGTGAAGTCAGAGTCCTTCAACATGTATAGTTGCTGAGCCATGTGATCGAATGTCCCGGTTAAACCAGCAAGGATCTGGTAGGTCAATTCCTCTTCATCATCCTTGTGGTTGCATTCCCATAAGTCGGTGGCTGCCTTTTCTACCCTGCAGATGTACATCTCCATCGGCTCGTCCGGAGCCATGGAGACCTGGGAGAACCGTAAGCGAAGGGCAGCAATATGAGCTCGTGTCGTTGGCTCAAATGTCTCCTTCAGCGTTGTCCATACCATCAGTGGAGTCTTCAGCTTTGCAACAAGTTGTTTCACATTGTCTGCCAGAGACAAGTACAGAAGACCCAATGCCTTGGCCTGCCGCTTTTCTTAAGTTTCTACTTCCTCCTTAGAGGCAGTTGCTGGGTCTGGGCATTTGACCTTTACATCGATTGTCTTCTCCAGGTTTTTCGATGCCAGAAGCATCGCCATATCCAACTTCCAGGTGTGATAGTTGGATGATCCAGCCAGTCTTTGGATGCGGAAGCCTTCACTAGAAGATGCCATAGTTGGCTCTGTTGACCAGACTTAGATGCTGGTATTCCGAAGCGCGCAGTGGAAGCGTGCTGGGCCCATAACCTTGTTGGTTAGTAAAGGTTATAACCGCCTATGGCTCTCTTCCAGTAGGTTTGGTTCTTAAAAGAACCGTGTTTGATAGGTTGTTCTTCACCGGCCGGTTGAAGAACTGTTTGGTAGATTACACTGGTTGCAGAAGCACGATCCGGCATAGGCACTGCAGTGTAGTCACGCTGGTAGAAAACTGGAGCCCAGAAACACCCAAGTATTAGAACCTCCTGGTTCTAGACTTGAGAGTTGAAGTGATGAACAGTAGAGTGGAGGTCCAGTTTATATACTTATTATGAAGAATGTTTCCCATGATTCCTGAGCACCAGATTAGTAC
>JAQIWY010000004.1:0-17155 GCA_034696925.1 Leptoiulus proximus
GAACCTTTTTCATAAATTCGTAACTTTTTTGTTTTTTAATCAAGATAAATCCAATTTTGCACAAATATAGGCAACAAACGTACAAACAAAACAGCTATTTCAATTTGTACTCAAAGTGTCCTCTATCCGCTGCGACACTAGTGCCATCGGGCAATTGACGAGTCGCGCTTACCGTTTGACCGTGTTCATCCCGAGCGGCCAGAATTCGGTATCGTAACTCTTTTGACATCACGAATCTTTGTTCGGTACACTTTTTGCATTAATTCCCCCAGATTGTGGTATTTTCGGACTTGTTCGTATTCCGGCAAGATGTGCGCCGGCACGCACCGCTCGAGAAACTGTCCATCGATAGACTCCAGATTTTCTACTACCTGCCCGTTGGCCACCAAATAGCCCCAATTTGAACCCAGTTTATAACTCCATCTGGGGGAATTTGGTACAAAAAAGTGTACTGATCACAAATTCGTGATGTCTAAAGGTGCGTATGCTCCAAAAGAAACATTTAGACACGTGAAACATACACATGCTACCTTAATGTGCCCAGAAGTGTTTGTGAAACGTGTGTCAAAAACGGCCATTTTCTAACACATTTTGATGTTTCCTGGCAATTGTCCGTGAGGCGGTCCGGATCAAAGGAAAAAATGTGTCGTATGTGTCCTGGTTAAGGCGCTTTTACTAAGGCCTTTACAGGATGACGTATCGTTTTGTGTACGTCATGAAATACAGATGTTGACAAAAGCACTGTACTAGCCAATATGAAGCTCCGCCTTGTTTCACGAGATGTGTCTTAAGCCGCGTCTTCACTGCATTGAACATGGAACATAAAACATGCAAACTCCAAACATATACAACCTTAAACATTGTATTCCACAACATGTTGAAGAATGCTGACCTGTCGCAATCAAAATGTTCAAAGAATCAGTCAACAAATGCATTGCGTTTATGGCGCTTCTACCATGAGTAGTATAGGAAAAGCCATTTCTGGCTCACTTAAAAATATAAACAGTTTCTTTTATATAAAAGTATTGAGTTCATTTTTAGTTTTGCTTATACTTTTAATGATTCTTTTTAAGCTTAATTTGTAAATACATTAATCATGAATATTTGACATTTTTCTGTGAATTACAAACCCTTATTTTTAGCATCTATACTAGTCCCTCAACTTGAACTTAAAACTTACAGTTTTGGCTACAAACCCAAGGTTTATCCCACGGTTAGAACTGCCCCTGAACTTGGAACTCATTTTTGGTTCCTTATTTTCGGGGATTTTCTCACGCTTGGCCCTGCACTTGAACTCCAAACCTAAATTTGTTGGCACCTAATTCAAGGTTTTTCCATCTAACACGCGTAACTAGTATGGGGGCCATTCAAAAAGATTGTTTTTTAATATTTGTTATGCATTCACCTTATATCTACAGCCCACATTATTTGTAATTTAAAAAAATATCAGATGTTCCCTGTTAAATTATTTTGCATCTGTCATTCCACCAATTATAGATGACGTATGTGAATGTTAATAATATGTTTTAATTATATTGCTAATTGATTACATGAAGGTTTTTAAGGTCAGCTTTCAAAACATTCATCTTTAATACCGTGAGAAAATTTTAATTTTAATTATAAAAGTTGAGCAAAAATTTGTATAAATAGAGACCTGGTTTACAGTAAAAGTTACAGTGCCTTGTTCAACGCCACTCCAGCACTACACTACTTCATCATTCCAGACTAATCTTCTAAAACCAACTATGGGTGAGTGTTATGTTCTTTACAATAAGGTCTTTGAAACATTTTCTTTGAAGGGGCAAACTTTTTCAAAGTTAATTTCTACACCTTTCATTATGGGCAGTTTTTTTAAAAAAATCTGAGTTAGAATAATTCAATCAACTTTATTATAGCTTATTTTAGTTCATTTTAAACATTAAGCCAAAGAAATTCAATTGGTTTTAACTTTTTTTTTTTTTGAAAGCTTATTTTACTCCTTTCAGTATGGAGGTCTTTTTTTTTCCAGTTGAATTAAAATATTTTTTGCTTAGACTTTATATCACATTTGAAAAGTTTATTTTACTCCTTTCATTATGGCGTTTATTTCAAGCTGAATTAAAATATTTTTGCCTAGACTTTATATCAAGTTTGAAAAGTTTATTTTACTCCTTCCATTATGGAGTATTTTTTTCTTTCCAATTTGAATTTGAACATTTAAATTAACTTTATTAAACCTTAGTTTAGTCACAGCCTCAAGTTTAAAAAGTGTATTTTACTCCTTTCATTATGGAGTAGGTTTTTTTTAAAATATCATTTTTGCTTAGACTTTATAACAAGTTTGAAAGGTTATTTTATTCCTTTCATTACAAAGTTTTTTTTTTTTTCCGAGCTGAATTGGAACATTTTAAACAACTTTATTACAGTTTAGTTTACTTTATTTTAAATATTGTGTGGCTTATTTTTGTTTACATTAAAATTATATTGGTGTTATACCATTTCAAGATAACTTGGGACTATATTAATTTTTAATGCTTAATTTTGAAAAACTGTTGATTAGTAATTTGTTTACTTAGAGTAGCCAGCATAGAAGCATACCTCAATGAACTAGAAGCAGCACAAAGCGATACTGATGGTGATGCTCGCTCAGTTAAATCAATTCCTGGAAAGTCAGAAAAGCGCAAGGCTGATGAGGATTTGACAACGCCAAAGAAAAGAGGTCCGTCAAAAAAGTCAACATCTAGTAAAGTCAAACTTGAAAATTGGCTGAAACAAGGATTAACACAAGCTAAAAAACCTCGTCAGAACAATGCAAAAGAATTTACAACTCTTAGTACTCAGGAAATAGGAGATAACTGGATTCTGAAGGTTTTGCTTAACAAATCTGAACATCAATGGTTTATTGATATAAGAAGAAATTATTCTAATGACGCGTTTAATCGTGGGGCTTGTATTCCTGTTCGTCTATTCCCACATTTATTTACTGCAATTCAAGAAATTCCAAAAATTTTGATGCAAAACAAGTATGAGTTTACTGTTGAAAAGGATGATTAGCTAACCACTTTTACATGATAAGAAAATGAAGTGTTTATATTGTTTAGAAGAATTTGATTCATTTTATGTGTATTATAATCATTTTTTGAATGTACATGCAACTAACTTTGATACCACTTATCAATGTGACCTATGTAGGTTAAAATATGGCACACACAATGAATTAGAAAACCACATAAATAAAGTTCATAACTTCAAATTTACAGAAAATTCACTTTTTAAGCCTGAAAGATGGGGCTTTGCAAAATTGCTGGTGGAACTGTCACTTGAAAATGCAACAAATATTATCGATCCTGCGATGTTTTTAAAACAATTCAGTGATAACATTGTTCAAGAAATAAATCGAATGTTGATTGAATCAAAAGAGAGGATTCGTTTTCAACTTTGCCTAAGGGTTGAATTTGAAAAACCTAAAACAATTGCTGACAATGAGGGAAATCATTCTGTTGAATGGGATTTTGCAGAAGCATTTTTCTGCAGTAATATGTTACTAATAATGTCACATTACGAAACTAAAGAAAAAATCGAAATCTCCATTGAAAAGATACTAAAAAGTATTGATGCTTATGTTCGACAGGGATCTGGATGGAGGATTAAGAAAACCAAGAAAGTTTCCTTAAATATTGCAAAATACAGTCCTTATAAAGGAGGATGCTTATCAGATCTACCTAAAGCTTTATTGACTAAAAAAGCAATATTGAATATTACAAGCCTTGATAATAAATGCTTTTTATGGTGTGTTTTGGCAAAATTATTTCCCAAAACTAAAAATGCTAATCGCTGTAGTAAGTATCAAATGTTGGAACATACTCTTGACACTTCAATGTTAAAATTTCCTGTTGACTTGAAGGAAATACACTTATTTGAGACAGCAAATAACTTAAAAATTAATGTGATGGGATATAATTCTCAACATATTGTACCCCTTTTGATAAGCCAATCAAGTTCAAAGGAAGAAATAAACTTGTTATTATACAATAAGCATTATTTTTTGATAAATAACATCAATCGGTTACTAAGTAAAGATGGTATGAAAAAGTCGCATTTCTGTTTACGATGTTGCCAGGGATTTAGATCTCAAGCAGCTAGAGATCAGCATGATACAATGTGTGAATTACATAAACCCACAAATGTCCGCATGCCAATGCATACAGAATCAATATTGAAGTTTAATGAATATTCCAATACAATGCGAACACCATTTGTAGCGTATTTTGACTTCGAAAGTATTCTGAAGCCAATTGCTTCAACAAATCCAGATCCAAAAAAGCCATTTACAACATTTTATCAAAAACATGAACCTTGTTCATATTCCTATGTAATTATTGGATATGATGGATCTGTTGTTGCACATGAATGCAAGAGATCAAAAAATGCAGCTTATGATTTGGTAATATCATTAAAAGACAAAGCTGAGGAGTTATTTGGCTTATTAAAACATGAGAGAATGTACACAGATGCAAATGATGAAATGGAATTTGAAAAAGCAACACATTGTTATATGTGTAAAGTGGAATTTGTTGATGGAAATGAAAAAGTTAGAGATCATGATCATCATAAACCTGGTCGTAATTACCGTGGGGCAGCATGTAAAAGTTGCAATGCAGCATTAAAATACAAAAAAATAATGCCATGCATTGCCCATTCACTTAGGTCATATGATGGCCATTTTATAATACGCGCTTTGAATCAAGTTCAACCAAAGAAATTAAAGGTTATACCTCTTAATATGGAACGATATACAACATTTCTGGTGGATGATTTGCTATTCATGGATTCTTTTCAGTTCTTGTCTGCGCCACTAGCAGTTTTGGCTGAAAATATTCCACCAGAGAAATGCAAGTCAATTAACTGGTATTTCAAAGATGAATCAAAAGCTAAACTCATGAGACAAAAGGGCTTTTTTCCTTATGAATTGCTAGATGATTTTTTAAAATTTGACATGAAAGGATGTCCATTGCAAAGCCATTTTCATTCTCAACTAACTGATGAATCAATCTCAAATGAAAATTATGAACATGTTATTGATGTTTGGAATACTTTTAAGTGTAAGACACTTGGTGATTATCATGATCTCTATTTGCGTGTTGACTGCCTTCTTTTAGCAGATGTTTTCGAAAACTTTAGAGTTTTATCAATGCAAAGTTTTGGCCTCGATCCTACACATTATTTCACTTTACCCATGTATGCTTGGTCTGCTGCACTAAAGTTTACTGATGTAAAACTAGAATTACTTACTGATTATGCAATGCATTTGTTTATTGAACAGGGCATTCGGGGTGGTATTTCAGTTTGTAGTGATCGTTTTAAAAAAGCAAACAATGAAATGGTAGAAGATTATGATCCCAAACAACCTACATCATATATTGGTTATTGGGATTGTAATTCACTTTATGCATCAGCAATGTGTGAGCCAATGCCCATGAAAGCATTTCGATGGTTAGATTGTGATGAAATTGAGACATTTGAGTTAAAAGACAAAAAGGCGAATGATAAATTAGGATATATTCTTGAAGTTGATTTACAATATCCTGAATTCTTGCATGAAATGCACAATGATTACCCAATGTGTCCCGAACACTTGGATATAAATGGTGAAATGCTTTCAGCTATTCAAATTAGAGCGTTGCAAGACATCTATTCAAAACAACCAAACTCGTACAACTCAAAAAAACTTACCACAAACTTTCTGAACAAATCAAAATACATCACACATTACAGAAACTTGCAATACTACGTTAAATCAGGAATAAGGATAACCAAAATCCATAGAATCTTAGAATTTAAGCAAGGAAGTTGGTTAAAACCTTACATTGAGTTCAACATAAAAAAGCGTACGCAAGCAACAAATGCTTTTGAAAAGGATTTCTTTAAATTAATGAACAATTCTGTATTTGGTAAGACTATGGAGAATCAAAGAAAACGAGTAAGAACTGAAGTTGTAACTAACCAACAGAGAGCTAAGAAAATCTTAAGTAAACCAAATGTTGAAACATTTCGTATTTTAGATGAAAATTTGGCTATTTTTCGAATGAAGCAATGGACAGTTTTTTTGAACAAGCCAATTTACACAGGTTTCACAATCCTTGACATATCAAAATTAATCATGACAGGTTTTTATTACAGTGTATTGAAAAGAAAATATGGATCAAAATTAAAATTATTGTATACAGATACAGATAGTTTTATTTTTCATGTCTTTACGGAAAACTTGTATGAGGACATGAAATTAATGAGCAATCACTTAGATACAAGTGATTATCCCATTACACATTTTTTACATTCGACTAAGAACAAGAAAGTAATGGCTAAATTTAAAGATGAGTTAAATGGTGTTCCAATATCGGAATTTGTGGGATTAAAAGCAAAGATGTATTCCATTTTACATGCAGACAAGAAATACCATTGTACAGCTAAAGGAATTAAAAAGCAAGTTGTGAAAAAGTCTTTCAATCATAAAATGTATGTTAATGCATTGAAAGCCTACAAGAGGGAAAATGTTCTCCAAAACCAAATCGTCAGTCGAAATCATGAGATTTTTACTGCTAGAATAAACAAGATGGGGTTGAATCCCTTTGACGATAAAAGGTTCATTCTAAATGATGGCATCACTACTCTAGCTCATGGACATTTCAAAATAAATGATTATAATACATAAATTCATACAATGAACATTTGTTTATTAGTCAATGTTTTATTCTATATAGACAAATCGTCCACATCTTCTCCAAACGAAATTGAAGAAACACCAATCCTCATGTTAAAAAGAGTTCAATCTGGTGGATATGATATAATTGAACAAGAAACTAGTATCATTCAACCAGGATTCAATGAGATTAAAACATCTCTAGACTCTGTTAAAGTTTTAAGAATCCCCTGGAATTATTTTGTGGAGTTGAAGTTAAGATCAAGTGCTGGCCGACTAGGTTTGCTTCTAACAGCAGGTGTGATTGACAGCTATTACGAAGGATGTCTTTTTTATGAATTATATAACTGCACCAATGAGTCCATTATCTTTAAAAAAGGATCTAGTTATATTCAAGCAATTTATCACAAAATCCACCGACCCGAAGGAGTCAAATTTGGATTGAAAACACCAGTAATAAATTGATTATTTCTTTATTCGGATAGAATTTCTTGTTAATCCAAATAAAACATTTTTTTCTCTTTTCACTTACAGAATAATGGTATCCAATCACGGTTCACAATTTCAAAGAATATTTCCTAGAAAAAACGACCAACTAAAATTTCTTTACTTTCACATGATTGTTTGTTAATAGAATCTCGAAAAAAGGTTTTGAAAGAAGATATTGAAAAAGCTCTTGGTAAATATACATTAACAAACCAAGTTCTGAATGGTTTGTTAGCTCAGACATTCATTTACCATTATTTACTAAATCTGCTCAGGAAGATATTTAAAAATACAGAATCACAAATAACTAAGAAATTATCATTTTAAGATGGATTTGGATTTCTTGTTAAAAAGGGGTATTATTTCTGAGCGTTATGGTTATAACATTAAACCGTTTAACTTTAGTAATTCAGATCATCCAATATCAGAATATGCCCACATATTTTTCAGTGCATTGGTTAAGCATGGTGAAACTTTTTGTATTGCTGGAGGTTATGCAAGTTACGAATTTGGTCTGACCAATGCATTTGGTGATGTGGATTTTTATATACCAAAGTATCACCAAACTGAAGTTCTTAAAATTTTTAAAAAATGTTTACCAGATTTCTGTGTAAATATCGATGGACTTATTTCAGCCATGTACATGGATGATTGGAGCTGTGACAAATTCTCATATAACAATATGAGTATTGAAATAATTTTTGTTTCTGAATTGAGTAATCACTGTACAAATGAACAATGGGCTGACCGAATAATGAATTTTTTTGATTTAAATATATGCATGTGCGCAATTTATGCTTCATATACTTCTCGTTGGACATGTACAAGAAATCCGATTGCTAGACCCTTTGAAATTAAAATCAGTCATTGTGTAAAAGTAAAAGATTTACCTAAAAATGGTGTACAATCTTCAAGACAAGAAAAGTATAGAAAAAGGGAAAAAGATTTTCAACCATATTCCTTACAATTTCTCTGTTCTCAAAAAATCTATGAAGTGAGAGAGTGTAAGAATTTAAAAAAAAACCCTCGATAAAAAGGGTATAAAGGAAAGTGTTGAACATTGTAACACACATTAGTTATTGCTAATTTCAAATAGGTTGGTCATGAGTATTGAAAATATATGTGGGGTAATTTCGTGTCAGGGATTTCAGGTAAACAAAACATTTCATATTAAAGAATGTGCTTTGTTATCATTGAAAGAAATGAATGCTGTAAATTTTTTTGTAAAACTTCCAATTTCATTTCATGACTTGCAGAAAGATCAACAAAAAACTATTCGATATTGTACAAGACACATTCATGGATTAACATTTACAAATAATGTAAATGATATATCCGTTGAAATGTTAAAATGTGAAATTAAAAAATTTTATGATTCAATAACTGAGTACAATTCAAAAGCATTGATATCTTATAAAGGGGGAAATATTTGTCAAAAAATTCTTGACAGCTTGAAAATAAAAAATGTGAACTTGGAAGATCTTGGATTTAATGATCAAATTAAAAAACTGCTCAAGTTAGAAAAAAATAAAATGTGTGAGTGCCATATGTATCCTTTAAACTGTTCTCATCAAATTGTATATGCCTTATCAAATTGTATAATTAGAAAGAAAAAAAACTTAAAATGTGACAGTTTTTTTTTTGAAAACACTTGTATTCCATAAAAAAAAAGAGAAAATGCAAATGGAAAAAGTTTATTGAAATATAATATATAATCATTGGGTACTACACTATCGAAAATGATATACTGCTCTGTGTTAGTGATATGTCTAGTATTATCTACTAACAAAATTATTTACTTAATCATGATAAATGTACCTGTTTTGTTTATCAAAAATGTATATCTTTGAACATATATTGATCACATAATTTACTAATAATATGTATGTTCTAACCAATGATTTGAAAGCCTTTTATCACATGACTTATTAATATAAACTATATATGCATGAACTTGAAAGCTATCACTTATTGTTTGTCAATCTTAGTCATGATGAAAACATTCAACACTGCTGATTTGCACAATGTTGCAATAGAAGTTGCAAAGGAACAAATTGGAAAAATCAACCCATGTCCCGACTGCGTTTTTCAACAGCAACTACTTGATGAAGGAGATGGATCACAAATACAGGGCCCGCATGCTTGCACGGAGAACCCTGAATGGTGCGAACAGCGCAAGCGAAAGATTCTGATCGCATCCCTGGATCCTTTAGAGGTACTGTCAAGATGTGTTCCACTTTCGAGAAACATTGCATGGTGCATTAGCGAATTAAAGACAAATTGGCGTAATTTGCAGTGGATGCATTCCATTTATGACGCATGTATAAGTGAAGAATAAAATTGTGTTGTTTGCTTAACTGAAAATCATTGTTTTGTGAATTTTTTAGAGTAATCGGGTCTTGACTATAAATTTGTAGTCATTCAAACTAAATAAATTCAAAGTCTATTAATTTATTATATTAGTATTAATCCTACATTCAATTGATATAGTTATATAAACCAGCAGGACAAGTGAAATTATGTCATCAATTCTAGTAGTCAATGATACTGGTAATGTAACATCTGAAGAGACATTATCAAACCCAATTCCTTTTATTCGAAGAATAAGGGAAAATAATCATCGATCATCTTCCTTGTTTCCTTTTCGAAGTCCTTTTAGACTGATTGTGGCGGGACCTAGTGGTGTTGGTAAAACTGCATTTGTTATTCAAATTTTACAAAAATCTCATTTAATGATTCTTCCACCCCCAAATAATATTACTTGGTTTTATTCTGAAGCCCAAACATGGTTCGGTGATTTTAAAAATAAAGTGAAATTTATTAATGGCGCTCCAAAAAATACTAATTTTAATCCAGAAAATAACAATTTGATAATAATTGATGATCTATTTCAGGAACTTAACAAAGATATTGTACAATTATTTACTGCAGGATCTCATCATAGAAATATCAGTATAATTTTTATTACTCAAAATTTTTTTCATAAAAGCCCACATCAACGAAACATTTCATTAAATTCTGACTATGTTGTTTTTTTCAAAAATCCTCGTGATAAGTCTCAAATATTTCACCTAGCTAGACAGATGTATCCAGAAAATACGCATTTTTTGATTGAAGCGTATAAAGATGCAACACAGTCACCATATTCATATTTGTTAGTTGATCTAACCCCCCGAACAGACGACAGATTTCGTGTCCGGTCAAAAATTTTTCCTGGTGAGTTCACTAGAGTTTATCAACCAAACAAATAACTTATGGCTATCTCTGTAAAGCGAAAAAAAGTTTCATCATCTGTACCAAAGCGCTTAAAAAGAAATTTAGAATTACTTAAAGTTATTTCCACGACTCGACCATGCGACCATAAAACGGTATCAAACAGTTTACATAATGACTGCATAAGGTGCTTATCGGATTGCTCACATAATATACTGAATGGAAACATTAAACTGTCAGCCAATCAGAAGAAGCATTTAAAACCATTTGTCAAAGCAATGCGACAATTGGCTAAAACCGAAACACCAATCATCACCAAGAGAAAATTGCTCGTTAAACAAAAAGGAGGTTTTTTAGGATTTTTAATCAAACCTGTGTTATCTCTTATTGGAGGTTTGCTTGGTAAAACCTAGTGAAATGGCTCAAAAAATGTTAGTAATACCAGAGGACATTTGGAGTTATGACAAAAGTGAACCAGTGGAAAAACGCAAGACCATCTATCCAACTTTGCAAAAATTGGAGGAATCCATAGATCAATTAATGGATGATGAACGACTTGATGACTATGAAAAAGTGAAACTGCTGTCACAACTTCAGCAACGATACAAAGGAATTGTATCAACTCAACCAGATCCAAAAACTGAGTTAAGTAATTTTTTTACTCAACTTCAACAGTCTTATCCACCATCTGTGGTTGCACAACCAAATATAGTATCAGGCAATGTACTAAAATCTCAACCAAGTGCAAAATCTCAAAACATTCTACCACAGCCAAGTTCAACAAGCTCTTTTCAAATGCAATTATCTGATGACATACATGATGACATTCAAAAAGTGTTGCCAAAATATTCCAAGAAATACTATCAACCACTAATACAGAACATTTTGAACAACCCATTTATAAAATGGGATCCATTAAACCGAGAAGTTATTTTGGATAACCAGCGTATACCTAAATCAAATATCGTTGATTTGGTTGTTACCACACTAAAGAAGTCAAAAAAGCAACCATATGCAGCAGGATGGAAAATGTTCACAGATGCCATGGTGAAATCAGGAACACCAAAACAGTTAATCTTAAATCCTCATCAGAAACAATATATGAGTGGCATGGGATACATCGACTTAGCATTAGCTGCTCGACCATCACCAACAAAGCTAAGACAATTGAAAAAGAAATTGATTACACCATCATCTGAAGAAACTCAACAGAAAGGCACTGTTCTAAACCTAAACAGTAGTCCAGATAGCTACTCATCAATAATATGGGAGGAACAGAAATAGATGCAGTATTGCAAGACATCTACTATTCACCAATATCCAAGGGTTCATTAGGTGGTGTTGAAAGACTACATCGTGCAACCAACAATAAGTATTCACGAAATCAGATTCGTGATTGGCTGAG
Organism: Leptoiulus proximus; assembly: GCA_034696925.1. NCBI lineage: Eukaryota > Metazoa > Arthropoda > Diplopoda > Julida > Julidae > Leptoiulus > Leptoiulus proximus. The sequence continues at coordinate 11,784 of JAQIWY010000004.1, forward strand.
AACACAAGATGTTTATACACTTCACAAGCCAGTACGTCACCACTTCACGAGAAATCGAACACTGGTTAGTCATATAGATGATGTATGGCAAATGGATTTGGTTGACATGCAAATGTATCAAAATGTTAATGATAAGATGAAGTTTTTGTTGACATGCATTGATGTATTTTCAAAATATGCTTGGGCAATTCCTGTAAAAAATAAGACTGCACCTGTTATATTGAATGCCATACAACATATATTAAATGAAGGCAGAACGCCTACAAAAATTCAAACAGATGCTGGTGGTGAATTTTTGAACAATAAAGTTAAAAATTATATGAAAGACAAAGGTATTGGAATGTATACAACAAATAATGAAACGAAAGCTTCTGTTGTCGAACGCTTTAATCGTACTTTAAAAACTCGTATGTGGCGCTACTTTACTCACAAGGGCAACTATCGCTATATTGATATTATTGATGATCTTGTGACCGGTTATAATAGTTCATATCATCGCAGCATTAAAATGGCACCTCGGGAGGTAAAATTAGAAAACTCCGAAGCTGTGCATAAAACACTATTTCCTCCAATGAAAAGAACAGATACAAAGTTGCAAGTGAATGACCAAGTACGAATTACACAGCTAAGACAACCATTTAAGAAAGGCTATCTTCCCAACTGGACAGATGAAGTTTTCACCATAGCATCAATACTACAAAAAACTCCTAAATCTTTATATACATTGAAAGATATTAACAACGAGTTAATCAAAGGCACATTTTACGAAGAAGAGCTACAAAAAATTTATAAGACTGACGATGACTTGTGGAAAATAGATCATATAATCAAAGAACGTGGACGAGGAAGCAAGCGTCAATTACTTGTAAAGTGGAGAGGTTACTCCGACGAACATAACTCTTGGATTTCAGCCAGTGATCTCGTACAACTAAAAGATGGAAGCACCTGATGATTTTTATGTAGAATTACCTAGCAATAGCAGTAATTTGCTATTTCCTGATAACACTCATGCCAATTATAAAGTTAAATTACCAGCTCCTTTGGCATTGAATGATGACTATGAGGTTGCTCTTGTTGAGATATTTTTTCTCCGTAACTGGGCTAACATAATGAAAGATGATGGGGAACTATCACTTCTAAATCTTAGTACTATGAAGGCAACAACCTTAACAATTGATGAGGGGCATTATGACAATCCTGAAACACTAATCGGAGAATTAAATCGAAAAATTTTGGGAACGATTAGTTTTGCAAGTATAGAAAATAAGCGCCAATCACTATTTAAAGCAAAAAACGATGATAAAGAAGTAAAGATTGCAATAATAAACACCCAAAGTTCAGTGGATAAATTAAATGGTGAGATAAATAATATGGTAAATTATCTAATAGAGGAAAAAGCAAAATTAACAACACCAACAGGTATAATAGTTGAAGTCTCAAGAAAAACAGCAGAATTAAATACGTTAGAAAATAGACTAAATGGAAAACGAAATGACCAGAACAAACTTGCAGTGCTACTGAACACGCTTAAACAATCAGAAGCGAACAACATTTCAAACATAGCTAAACTTGAAAAGGAAATTAAAACACTGACCAATGAATATAATATTAGCAATGACATGATAAAACAAACTGCATTTGATAAAAATAAACCATACTTTTCATATAATAGTTCAACACGTAAGGTTTCAATTTCACTAGTTCCCAACACAACCATTCAATTAAGCCCCAGTTTGAGACGAATGTTAGGGTTTTCAGATGAAAGCCAACTTATTAACAACAAATCATCTAATAAGATTGTTAATGGGCTTCAAGTAGTAAATCTCAATAGTGATATTAATTCCCTTTGTATATACTCAAATGTTGTAAAGCATGAGTACATGGGAGATGTCATGGCGCCTTTATTGCGTACAGTCCATATTGACGATAAAGATGGCATGCGAGTAACAAAAACGTATCCACAGTCATTTTATAAACCTGTTTCATTACGCTACATTGATATAATTGAAATCGATATAAGAGATATGTATGGAAGAAAAATTCATTTCGCAGATGGTGACGTTGTAGTAAACAAGTTACATTTTCGCCGTAGACGAGCATCATTCATTTAAAAATATGAGAGTTAAATATCATTGCTCCAATTCTGCAGATCCATTCTGTAATTATTACACTAAGCAAGCAGCTTATGGTCTCCCAGTATACAGTGGATCACGCAACCAAAAAGGACATGGCTTTTTCTCTAACTTGTTTCGCTTTGCTGTTCCCCTTTTAAAAAAAGGTGGGATAAGCCTAGCAAAACACCTCCTTAATACGGGAAAAAATATTGTATCTGATGTGGAAGCAGGTCAACATCTTGGTGATTCTACAAAACGAAGATTTGCTGAAACTGGGAAAAATGTACTTGGATCCCTGACAGGGCGTGGTAGAAATAAAATTAAAAACAACTCCATAAAACGTAGACGACCAAGGAAAACCCAATCACTCTCTAATTGTTCAAAGAAGCGAAAAGTCAGCTGCAAGACTAAACCTGATATATTTTCAAAATGAGTTATTTCCCCCATCATCTGTCTAGTGAAGCAGTAAAATGCGAAGTAGATGTTCATACTGTTCCACCAACTCAAGTTTGCATTCAAAGCTGCAAAGATGGAGACTTCCTCCCTATAGCAGCTATTCAAGGATCAAATCACTTGGAATTCTTTGTACCTGGTAGTGGTGAAGATTATTTGGATCTATCTAATACCTACTTACATCTTACTGCCAAAATTCTGCTGGAAAATGGAACTAACATACCAGATGGTGCTAAAGTTGCACCTGTTAACAATTTCATGCATAGCCTTTTTAGTGAAGTTTCCATGAACTTAGGTGATAAGCAAATCACTCCAAGTGACCAAGAATATGCCTACAAAGCTTACTTTAAAACAACAATATCATCTGCTCAACTGCATGGAAAGTCCTTTCTGAGTGCTGAAATGTACTATAAGGATAAAACATTTTCTGAAAATGATCCAACCAAAGCTGATGAGGGATGTGGGTTAAAGAAAAGATATTTACGAAGCAGAAAAAGTGGAAAGATTGACATGATGGGAAGATTGAAGCTCGACATTTGTGAACAAGATAAACTAATAGTTAATGATGTGGATGTTCGCATAAAAATGATTTTAAGTAAACCCGAGTTTTGTTTAATAGCTGCAGATGGTGATAAAAACAAATATAAAGTTGAAATTGTTAAAGCAGTACTTTATGCTCACAAAGTTACAGTTAGTCCTCCAGTTATTTTGGCTCATGCTAAAAGCGTTGATGAAGGCACGTTTAAATATACCATTAAGCGCACAGAATGCCGTACATTTAGTGTTGGTAAAGGTTTACGTGAAATGGATATACCCAATGCATTTCTTGGACCCCAGCCTACATTTGTCATAATGGGATTGGTTAACAGTGCTGCTAAGAATGGAGATATAAACCTAAATCCTTTTCACTTTCAGCATAAGAACTTAAATTCGTTATGCGTTCACATCGATGGTGAGCAATATCCCACTATTCCATATACACCAAAATTTAATGACAACGAATGGGTGAGACCTTATCAAGAGTTCTTCAAAGCAACTGGACAGTATTATGGGAGTATTGGACCTGAAATTTCATATGAAGAATATGGAACTGGTTTCACATTGTATGCATTGGATTTAACACCAGACCAAAGTGCACTTGATGGTACACATTTTAACTTGATAAAAACAGGATCAATGCGAATCAATTTGAGATTTGAAAATGCACTTGATGTAAACATGAGCCTTGTTGTTTTTGCAGTTTTTCAAAATATTATTGAAATTGATAAATCACGTAATGTTACCACAGATTATTAAAAATGGATGCAACACAACTGGAAATGCTTTTATATCGTCATCCAGCAACAAGACACATTTTTGGTGGTGTATTGGCCAGTGATTTGATCCCACATAATGTTAATCATAAATGTTTCATCATAAATCTAGACAAACACACCCAACCAGGATCACATTGGGTTGCAGTTTATTTTCATTCAAATGGTCATGGTGAATACTTTGACAGTTATGGCTTACCACCTGTTTTACCTGAAATACGTCAATTTTTAGACCGAAATAGCGTTTGTTGGATGAGTAATCCCAAGCAACTTCAACATGAGCGAACAGCTGTTTGTGGACAATATTGTGTCTTTTTTTTAATATTGCGTTGTTCAGGAATTAGCATGAATAGAATCATATCACAATTTTCAAATTCAAGATTTATTAAAAATGATCGTTTCGTTCATTCTTTTGTTAAAGGTATGTCTAACATGTATTTACCATTGCATGTCCCTCATAACCGAGGACAGTGATATTTGAATAAAAGTTAATGTTTTTTTTCACGAATCACATTTCATTGTTTCAATTCAACTAAAGAAGTTGTTAATCAGAGATGGAAAAACAAATATCAGCTACACAACAAACTCACAACAATTTAAATGAAAATGAACCACTTTTAATTGTAAAAGATATTTTAAATGGTTTTTTTCTTACAAATGCCAAATTTCAATCAAGTCATACAAAAATCATCCTCCCACTTATAAAAAGAATTATAGAAAATAATGAGATTATATTCAACTCAATCGTAAAAACCATTCAGCAATCTGATTTTAAAAATCATCTGATCAATGTGAACTGTATCTGCAGTGAAGTATTTAAAAACGATTGCATAACTTGGGGTAAAATATTAACTATTCTCGCCCTTTGCTATCAAATAGCAAAAAAATACAGTGAAAAACGGGCTAACCAAATGGAAGCCCTTCTTATTTGCATTTGCATGGGACGACATATTGACAACAATGCATCAAAATGGATACAGGAAAAAGGAGGATGGGTAAGCAAAACAAAATTTTACTTAAGTATTTTCGATTACAAACATTATATAAATACTATGTTTTTTAAAATTATTTTTAGAATTCATTGAAATCAACATTTCCAGCTAAAGATTCATTGATGAAAAGGATTTGGCACTTTTTACAATTTTATTAAATTATTGATATGTACAAACAATTTTTTGAAATAAAAAGTGTAAAAGTGAGCCAGAAATGGCTTTTCCTATACTACTAGAGAGGACTCTCCAGCAGACAGAGTCGAATTGTGGTGTGGGAAGGAGAGAGAGAACAGTCGGAGGGAGAGAGTTGGAGGGAGAGCTGGAGAAGCAAAGTCAGAAGCAGAGTCGGAAGCAGTCGGAAGCCGAGCCAGCGGAGGCCAAGGAGGCCACAGCAGAGGCCATGGGGGTCTCGAAGAAGTGCGGAACAGTGCTAAGTGCGGGAGCCACCTCAGAGGGCAACAACCAAGGATGGTAAGGTTACTGGATTTTGTTTGGGGGGG
>JAQIWY010000005.1:0-16707 GCA_034696925.1 Leptoiulus proximus
AAAGTGCCCTTAGGGGTGGTCACAGCTAAGGGGGGGTGTGGAATTCGGGGCCATGCGTCGCATGGCGGGAATTCCTGTAATTGACCTGGACACGAAATGCGCCCAGGTCAAAGGTGAAACCCTTCCTGCATTCCCGAGCCAACCAGCATTTCTTGCGAGGTTCGCAGGGAAGCTCGGGGATTGAGTAGGGGCAGTTAGGTTTTGCTAGGGGTCCAGGTAGGACACTAGCGGGCGCCCAGACCTATCTTTTAAGTTCGGGTTTTTTCGGGGCAACGAGTTGCTGCCCGCGTGTTTTCAGTTTAATTATATTTAGTTCGTTTTGTTGTAAATTATGTTTAGTTGTTTTCCTTTTTGTAAAGTTAAAATAAATAAGTTCGGTCTAAGTCCGCGTGTGGCTGCTGATTGTGAAATACGACGCGGTTGGAACCTTACAACCTATATCACGTATTCAAAATTAGATAAGAAGTTCCTTAATAACATGACAGCTAATCATTAATTATGATCATCAAACTTTCCTTTTCAGGTGGGTGGAGAATGCGAATTGCATTAGCCCGGGCACTGCACGTTACAACAGATTTGGTATATTTTTGGACAAACCTACTTACCACTTGGATTTGGGAGGCCGAATTCTCATGTTAGTGATTGAAAGGCTTTCATCAAAATTGCTAAATCATGTTGTTCAAAACCCAACTTGCGTTTACGTAGGAGAATATGCACTTAAAATAAAATAACTATACAATGAAACTACATTAAATAATAGAGTTACGCTCATTGCCCACTGTTGATTTCATTTACAGGACTACATTGCAAGATCTAGACATGGAAGTGCAAAGTTAGCGAGACAAGCTCAAAGCAAGGAAAAAACGTTAGCAATAATGGTTGCTGGTGGACTACCAGAAAGAGTGACATCTCAAAAGTGGAAGCTTGTTACAGGACATTTCTATTTTTTTTTCTTTTTGTTTTTAACCTGTCGGCATTCTAATATCATTTTCCATCATGTGGGACAATTCCTCCACCTGTGATCATGGTTCGCAATGTTAGGTTTCGATATGCAGGCACCACTGTAAGTCACACCTTTGTAAGTAAGAACATGTATAGCTAGTGGAATATTGACTGCTCAATGACTAATAACGCAACCAATACATTTTTGCTAGCCTTGAACATACCAGAAATTGGAAATTGGACACTTAGGTTGGCACTTGTGGGTCCTATACTTCAAAATAAGCACTTTTGAAGTTGGTTCCCGTTGATGGCTTTATCCGGAAAAACTCCCATCTGCGGATTGCTTGTTAACGTAAATCAATGTTTGTTTTCTTTTTTTTTTAAAATGAGAAGAGTAAGTTTTTTATAAAGTGTGGTATAACTTTCAACTTTTAATTTCGAAGGGTTGCATGTTTTCTAGCATTTTTACGAAGTACATGATCTGTATGCCCTGGAATGCATGATGTAAAACTCTCCTTGAATTATACATAGCTCTGAAGCCATGTCTTTACCCAGAAGTACATTGTACGTAAGTACACGATTTTTGCAACCATATGCAAAGCAGTTTGCTCTCCGGGTTTGTTTCAGCATTAAAGAGATTTAACATGTTGTCAATAGATTAAAAATTTGGATGTTTACAAAATGGCGACTGAAACAAACCTGGAAGGTAAGCTGTTTTGCATATGTTTGTAAAAACGTGTACTTAGATATAGTAATGTACGTCTTGGTGAAAACCCGGCTTTAACATTCCAACTGCCTTTTTGTATATGTAAATACAATGATTGATACCATTACCTTTTCGTTTTTATGCAAATTTATAAAATAAAAACATGTGTAAGTTATACAATTCTCTTTGTTTTATAAATAATTGCATACTATTAACAGCAGATTCCTCCTTTAAAAAGCAGCAGCAGCAGAAAGAACGAAGAAAAAGGTAAGTGAGGGTGTTTTTGTTTAAAAAGCCCTTTTTTACGATATATAAAAAGGGTTAAAACGAGATTTATATAATCGTTATATAAAGGTAAACATGATGACCGTAAAGGTTATAAATAAATTAACATAACGTGAACAAAACTGGTTATCAAATGGTGTCGGAAAAAACGTGTCGTTTGATGTTGTGTACCCAGATGTTAACGTGTATGAGAAACGTTTCGTCAACCATTGGTGTGTAGTGAAAAAATCGGTTTTTTATGTTTTCTTCACTGATGTGTTCTGCCTGGGCTTAAGCTAGGTGGCAGATGAAACTGGTAAATTGGCATGGTAATTGAGAAATGGTTGGATTACTAGGAAGGTAAAAAGGTTAATAAGGTTACTATAAAACAGTCATTAAATGAATGTGAGGACTTGGATTGGTAGGTTAGAGACCCTGTCCAGTTTTCCCTAATTTGGCCATTGCGGATTGAGATGCTGCATTTGCCGCAAAATTGCAAAAAAGCAGCAACTTTTTTCATCTGATATTGCTGTGATGGTCAGAGGAAATATATAGTGTGGCCTTTAATATATAATTAATTGATATAGACCATGCTCTACTCTATACTAAGTTCTTCAGATGCACCTTGTTTGGTTTATGCTTTGACACTGGCCAACCCTTTGCACTATCATTCATGTTTTGCAGGGATTGCAGTTTTCATTCTTTATGTCATGTGGCCTTTTAGACTTCTTGAGACCTTTACATTGTCAATTTTAGATAAATTTTGTTGTTACTACTGTAAATAGAAATTTCTCAACAAATTATTCATGTATTCATTAATGTGTTTTTGTATTATGTTTTTTTAATTGTCACTATTAAGGTGCGTTTTGCCATTCAAGCATTGCAAAATTTTTGCAAAAGCATTGTAAATTACACTTTAGCAGCAGAACAGCTGGCCATTGCAATTGAACTTTTGAATTTTACTATATAATTTTTGTTGTTGTTTAGGGTTTACAAACAACATTAAAACGTATATAGTAAAATTAAAAAATTTAATTGCAATGGTCAACTGTTCTTCTGCTAAAGTGTAATTTACAATCACAGACCTGAACTGTTTGTAATTCTAATGAAATAAAATTTAAACGAAATTAAAGTCAAGTTTTGTATAAGTTAAAAAATAATTAGCATTCTGCAACCCACAAGGACCAACATTCTTCAACCTGTAAAGACTAACAAAAGGCAGAGTATATAAATCTTTATAAAAATTAAATACAGTTAATCTCTCAGGTGAAGGCAACTTGTCACTTAAACATTTAGATTATATGGACAGACTATCGTTATGAATGCTGATGAGAAAATATGGATATATTATTTAATTATTTTTTATCAATTGTGTGATATGTGGCCATGACGAATGAAAGTGTAATTACAGTTCTGTTAAATGAAAGTAAGCAAGTTACTTACCAGTAGCCTCAGTAGCACCAGAAGAAAAAAATATCAAAAGAAAGCATATCTGGTAAAATGTATTCATTGCATTAATTATAAATTTCTTTGAAATAGCCCTGTAAATTTACAATAAGCACCTATATAGATAGAGCTGGCTCGTGACTACTAGTGAATCAACATCTCTCCCTGTTTAAATGTAACCCTCAGATAAGCCAAATGTGTTTGTATAGTGATTACAAAGATTAGTTATAGTGATTAGAAAGCCACTGTATGTATCATTCTATTTTCCTTACTTGGATTTTCCTGTAATAATACATTTATCATACTGGCAAAAAAGATAGCTCCAAATCATGCTTTTAGAAACTGTGTGGCAACATCTGACTAAATCTACAACATCAAAGTATGTACCTAGCATTGATGTTAAAAAACCAAAAACGTGATTCACCTACATGGTACTTTTTGCTGGATTTCCAGGTTAACTATGTACATAAACCAAGCTTTTATCATTTTAATAAATAATTGCTCTGGCAAATCAAGTCACAGATATGATAAATTGTTGATCGTCCTAAACGTTGTGTCTGCAATAAGAGAAATGACAAAAAGGTACATGATGGTTTCCATTCTATGTGACGTTTCCTGAACACACGTTAATGGAAAGAAACATTACTTCAGAAAATAATCATGCTTTCATCTTCTTCTTTTTTTATTACGTTAAGAATCTCACGAGTAAATCATGGATGTATACCAACGGTTAAATGAATTTGGAGTGGAAACAGCCTAAGCAAAAAGCCACATAAGTATTTTATGTTCGTATTTGCAATAGAGGAATGCAGACCCAAATGTGCAAGGGTTTATCAGGTTACTGCACATCTCAACTTACCTCAATTACCTTTTTCACATATTCAAAATTAGATAAGAAGTTCCTTAATAACTTGTCAGGTAATCATTAATTATAATCATCAAACCTTCCTTTTTAGGTGGGTGGAGAATGCGAATTGCATTAGCCCGTGCACTGCACATAAGAACTGAATTGGTATAATGTTAGACAAACCAATGGACCACTTGGATCTGCAACATCAAAAAGTAACAGAAATCTGTGAAGACTTTTCTTAGAAAGAAACAAAAGGAAATTGATTGGAACCTTGTTTTTGACCTCATTTTATATTCCTGGAACAAAAAGGAGGACATCAAGCACTGACATGCAGACATCCTGGATGGAGATATCCCAGAATATGCAAGGCTGTTTCTCTGGATATATAAGGAGGCAAATTATCTATCTCAAGCAGTGAAGTTCTAGCTCTTAAACAGAGAGAGCAATCTCTGGTGTATATAAAATATTAATAATCCTGAAATGATAAAGCTTTACATCGTGCTAGATCAAAATCTCGAAATATAAAATAACTTCAAAATAATCTCGAGAGGCAAAATCTTGATTGAAAAATTCTCGAAAAAGAGAATCTTGACAGTATATCATCCAATAAATCAAAACTTGTGCGATTTATGTCTTCAGGTATATGGTGTTCAAGATTTTCCCTCCAGTTCCGGTTAGGTTAGGTTAGGTTTTCTCTCCATAGCAAAGTTGCTCTTTGTTTCTATGGATTCATTTGGTCCGTGTCTAGGAAGTTTCGGATAACCCTTTTTGATTTTTCGATATTTTTATTCTTTCGAGATTTTGATTTTCGATGTTTTATGGTTCAAGATTTTTTTGCGAGATTTTTTTTGAGATTTTGACCCAGTTTCCTTTTACATTTATATGTATATCTTTAAATATGTGACAATTGTAAAGAAGATTATTTTAATATGAAAACAGACCTTTAATGATGGTGTGTGTGCATTACATAACATCATGCAATAATTAGTAAGAGAAAGAGCGTGTATAGGCGCTAAAACGAGATGCAGGGTTGTCCTTAAAAAGCAAGACGCATGAGGATAGGGATTATGCTAATGGCGATAAAGGCATTAATCAGCAGACTTTACAGTCGCCCTCAGTAAATGGAGTGAAAATAACATGAAACTAAATTTGCTTAAAAAGGATGCTGTTCCAATAATAGCACTTTCCTTCTAGTCGACAGACCATGTGGTAAGTCATGGCCCAACTCTTCCGAATAAATCCAGCAACAATTGTAAAGCGAAATTTTTTTAATTACAAACAAGAATAAACGTCGTTTCATCTCGTTTGCAGAACTCAAAGTGAACAAGAAGATCATTCAAATTTCAAATTAAACATTCAGCATATGCATCAAAATACATGTGCAACTTAACAAAGCACATGCATCAAAAATATTCCCAAACATTCAAAGCACATGCTTCTTTCAACATAGCACATGCTTCTGCATGCTCCTTTTAAACAAAGCACATGCTATTACAGCATGTGCCATCTTTCTTAATTCCCTTCGCAGTAACATGCCTCCTGATGTTGCATATTTGGGTGAAACATGAAAAAATTAAGTGCAGGGAAGTATGATCTTTGTAACTGTTCTTCGAAAAAATCCATGGTTGGTTCTCACATCAACAGCACATATTTTTTAATCTGGTCCAGGGTGATTAGCAATCATAATTCCTCTTGACCATGTATTCCTGGGTAAATTGCCATCACCAATAAACACAAAATCACCAATTTTCAATTGTGTTCCTTTGCTGTGCCACTTTTTCTTTGCAGTTAATGTTGGAAGATATTATTTAAGCCATCTTGTCCAGAACATATCTGCTAACCTTTGAGATTTTGCCATTGCTATTTTTGAAAATCCGAGGTTTTTATTCAGGGTCGACGGGTCCATAATGTGTGGAATGTCATGCTAGGCCTCTCTGTTGCCCCGAGCTGACCAGCATTCCGATACAAGGTTTGCTAGGAAGCTTGAAGTGTCAAAGAGGGCTGTTTGGGTTAGCAGGTGGACCAGGATGGTCACCTGATTCGGTTGTGCACAGACGCAAACTCTTCAGTTGTTTTCGGAGCTGGCAAGTCGCCGCCCGCGAGTTTTTGTTTACTCATTTTAATCTTTATTGATTTTGTTCACATTTTTGTCATTGGTCGCGTTCGGCGTGATTTCTTCACCCCTCACATCAGCCCGCCTTTACCATAACATGGTGGAGGTGAGGCTTTTGCATCAGCTTCTTTTGCATCAGCTTCTTTCGCTACGTGCCCTGAGTACCTCTACTGAGGAATTTTGAGTATGGAAACTTGGTGAAAAGGAGACCTGCGTATGACTACACCAATTGGTGTCAACGGGAACACAGCCGAAAATAAATATGACCTTGGATGGAAATTCTCCACGGGGGAGCGGAACCCTCAGGTGATGAGTCCGAACCCGGACCACTGGCAGGCGGCACTGCAGCCCTGGGGTGGTTCTGTTCAGGATTTGATAGAGAAAGCAACACAGGCTTCACGGGGCGGTGGTGCTAAGCGCCTGGTTTGTGTGGATTTGGAACAAATGGCAAATGTGGTTATTAATATGGAACCAGAGATTAAGTCACAGGTGGGACAGTCTTTATTGGTCAATTATTGGGAGCAAGGGCTTCTGTATGATGGCGTTAGATATATTACAGACTTCATAAGCGCATTCCCAGTGTTGGTTCATTCGGAGGGATTTCCCGTTTAGGTGTGTGGACGACGGCTGCGTAGACACCTGACAGGTAATGCTGCTAAATGGTTTACTACAAATAGCGATCGTTTATTGAATATGCAATAGTTCGAATTAAAGGAATATTTGAAACATCTGTTTGGATCATCGATGTATAACCTAGGTTGTGTAGAAAATATATTTCGCGCCGTCAGTGGTGGAATGAGCCCTTTCGAATCAACTTAATTGACATGACCTCGATGGCACACACATTAAACCCGCAGACACCTGTGTGGTATACTATTCAAATAATTGTTTCGGGACTGCAAACAGTTTTTCATGTGGGGTTCACAGGACATCGATGTTATTCAATTGAGGAATTGTAAATGGCATTGGTGGCCATGGAAGAGGTGTATTTGGTCGGGTGGTTGACACCAGCGGTGCCGCCCATGGTACCACAAAATCCGAGTGTGGTAAAACAAATGCCGGTGGAACGAGCCAAAAGCTCCGTGCAGAATTATAAGTGCTATGCGTGTGGAGAGCTGTTATACATGAAGCGGTTTTGCCCTAAGTGGATTGGGCGGGATACCGTTGCAGAGCTGCGTACTGTTTAAGGCCCCTGTAAATGGTGGCCCCAGGAGAACGGTGCTGTTAAACAGGATGATACCGACAAGGGAGAGGTGTCCTCCTTAGTGGTCCAAATGTGCATAGGCACACGAACGGTTTTTATGGTGGTGGATGTAGGTTCAGTGGTCTCCGTGCTGTCGGAAGCACTTTTGAAGATACTGGCACTGTCAGTAACGGGAGGCTACACATGTAGACCACTGTATGATGTCGCGGGTCACGCGGTGGACAGCGTGGGCGAGTCCGACATACGGTTGACTGTTTTGGGCCGGACACTTATCCACACACATCGATTTCGAATTTTGCGTCAACCTGATGGAGTATCTTTATTGGGGTGGGATTTCTCCTGTCGAACAGGATTGATCAACTGCCGTTAAACGAGATGTTTTGTTTTCAAGAAAAGCCAAAGGTTGACACAAAATTCGAAATCGATGTTTAAGTGTCCTGCCCAAAACGGTCAACCGTATGTCGCACTCACCCACGCTGTCCACCGCATGACCCGCGACATCATACAGTGGTCTACATGAATAACCTCCTGTTACTGACAGTCCCAGTATCTTCAAAAGTGCTTCCAACAGCACGGAGACCAGCAAACCTCCATCCACCACCATAAAAACCTTTCGTGTGCCTATGCGCATTTGGACCACTGGAGAGGACACCTCTCATTTGTAGGTATCATTATGTTAAACCGGACCATTATCCTGGGGCCACCATTTACAGGGGCCTTAACCAGTACGCAGCTCTGCAATGGTATCTTGCCCAATCCACTTAGGGCAAAACAGCTTCATGTGCCCCAGCTCTCAACACACGTAGCACATATAATTCTGCATAGCTTTTGGCTCGTTCCACCGGCATTTGTTTTACCACACCCGTCATTGTGAGGCATTGTGTTAGCACCAAATTTTGAACTATTTTTGGAACGTTTAAGGGTATTTTTTAGGTGTTATCCGGTCATAATCTTAAATTGAAACTGTCTAAATGTTTTTTTTAGATATGGGCAGGTTAAATATCTGTGTAATGTGGTCAGCATGGTGGAAGTCGCCACAGACCCAGACAAAATTATGGCGGTACGGAACCTCATCAGGCCCGGGAATAGGAAGGGGGTTAAAGTTTCCTGGGTCTCTGTGGTTATTATATGTGATTTATTAAGGATTTCGGAAGTATAGCTAGGCCATTGATAAATTTGACGCGAGAATCAGTCCCATTTTTTTAGACAGGATTATGCAAGGTGGCATTTGAAACGTTAAAGGCGGCCTTGTGTATGGCCTCAATTTTGGTTGTTTGAACCAGCGGCACCATTGAGTTTGCATATAGATGCAACACGAGAGTGGCAGGGAGCAATATTGTATCAAGGCGTTAAGCCTAATCAACGGGTACTGGTTTAAGCCAGTCGTTCCTTGTTGCCAGCTGAGACCTGATATACGGTCACGGAGTCAGAGGCCCTAGTAATAGTGTGGGCTGCAGAAAAATTTCGCCATTATTTGTTCCTTAATAAGGTTACCATAGTGACTGGCTATCACACATTATGCTATTTAAGTTCATTAAAGAACCCTTTGAACCGGTTGGGAGGATGGGCAGCGAAAATGGAAGTTTACCTACGAGGTCGTTTATAAGAAGGGAGGTCTCCATGTCGATGTGGATTGTTTAAGTAGATATCCTGTGATGGAGCAACAGGTGGTCCCAGGGGTGGAGGACAATGCATACATATATTTAGTGCAGGGCCAAAAAGATATGGCAAGGAAGCAAATTCAGGATCCTGGAATGGAGGTTTTGCGAAATAAGGCAGTGGGAAAACAGTGGCTCCAAAGGGTTATGTGATGTAGGGTCAAACATTGTATTTTTACAACCCTACTAATCCTCCCAGGTTGTTGTTGGTAGTACCAGAGCACCTGAGGCAGAGAGTTATGACGGAGTCTCACGACCACCCACTGGCAGGACATTTCGGAATTTCCAAGACCTTATCGTTTGTTTCGCATGCATATTATTGGACCCAAAGGAAGGCAGTGGTTGTGAAGTTTGTGGCATCGTGTACACAATGCCAAATAAATAAAATCTAAAGGGTGTTGCTGCAGGGATTGCTGGAACCAATAGCGGTGGAGGGGCGTGCAGAAAAATGGGGAATTGATTTTGCTGTGTCTGTGGATTATGCCACCAGGTTTTGTGTTGTGGCCCCGTTTAAGAATGCGAACGCGGCAGCAATCGAGAATTTTTTTCTGTCGTTGTTTGATAGATTTGGTGTTCCTAGGGAATTGATCTCCAACAGTGATACTCCCAGCTGAGAAGTATGGCTCAGAAATTTCTTAAGGATTATGGGATTGGGCATAGGGCCTCAACGCCGTATCATCAACAGGCAGATGGGTTGGCAGAGAAAAGGTTAAAAACCCTGCTTAAAACGGTCCGAATAACTGCCCCAGGAGGTAAATGTCAGGGTGGGTGGACCATTGCATTGAACCGTGCGGTGACCGCATATAATTTTGCAATGCAGGCGTCATTGCAGGCATCCCTATTTGAGTTAATGCATGGATTTTTGCCGCACATGTTGGCAAAGATCACGGGCGTTACAAGCCCTGGGAACCCAGGTTAAGCACAAGGCCTAGTTTGATAAATGCCATGGTCACACGAAATTTGTGGTGGGGGATTGGGTTTTGGTTAAGAATTTGGCTTCAGCCCGGTTGGGATAGGTGAAGTTCAAAACGCAATATCACGGCCCTTATCAGATCGTGAAAAAATATTTTTTTCTTATATTTTCTTATATTTTTTAATTTTGCGTTTAAAGATGTGCAGAAAGGTACGCCTCCTGTGTCAGTTATGCATGTTAGTAATTTAAAGCAATATATCCGTAGGGCAAAAAATCGGGTATTGGCGATAAGGCAGGTTAAATTTGGAAATATGCCTTATAGATGGCTCCATCTTGTTTAGAAGGCGAG
This sequence comes from Leptoiulus proximus, assembly GCA_034696925.1. NCBI lineage: Eukaryota > Metazoa > Arthropoda > Diplopoda > Julida > Julidae > Leptoiulus > Leptoiulus proximus. Next base: position 10,446 of record JAQIWY010000005.1, read on the forward strand.
TTTGACCTCCTCCTGGACGGAGCTGGCTCAGTAGTTGACGGACCACCCCGGGCTCTGTAGGCAGGGAGACTACCGGCGACATCGACGACAGGGTTCCGTAGAGGCCGCATTAAGGCGGACGAGGTTATCGTTGGACATGGGGCTCTCGACCGGCAAAGCGGCAATTTTGTGGTTATACGCCGCCAGGAAGGTCAAGTTGTTCAAACCCCCCGCCAGCGGAGGATTGGGACCACGAGCTGGGAGGTTAGGATAATAACGACTGATTCCAACGACCACCCGGGCCAGGAGTCGATACCAGATGGAGGCCTACGGGTGCACGGATCATCGAAATTCTGGTGAAAGTTGAATAGCTCCCAGATGAGATTGTTTTTTCACAAGGATCGGCAAATGGTGCCCCGTCGGGGACAGAATTCGTTAATAGATCAGTGGCACCATCGGGAGTAAGCATTGTTAAGGCGGGTGGCGGCGGAGGAAGCTGCAAATCAAGGCGCAGTTATGTTGCGGGACCGGCGACCACAGGATTAATTCAATTTTTGTTAATTTTAAAAGTTTTTTTAATTTATGAAAGTGCAAGGAAGTTGTTGTTTTTGTTTTATGTGATTTTCGGAAATTTTATGTGTGTCCCCAGAAGTTGTCATGGCTTAGAGAAGGGTGAGAATCCGAGGTGAGGATTCAGGATTGCTGGGTCCATAATGTGTGGAATGTCATGCAAGGAATGTGATGTATGTTAATTATGTAAATTATGTAACCCTCTCTGTTGCCCCAAGCTGACCAGCATTCCGATACAAGGCTTGCTGGGAAGCTCAAAGTGACAGAGAGGGCAGTTCGGGTTAGAAGGAGGACCAGGATGGTCACATGATTCGGTTGCGCACAGAAGAGAACTTTTCAATTGTTTTTGGGGCTAGCAAGTTGATGCCAGTGAGTTTTTGTTTACCCATTGTAAATTTTTTTTAACAGGTTTGTTCGATTTAGAACCTTTTTGTCATGGGTGGAGTTCGGCATGATTTCTCTACCCCTCAAATCAGTCCGCCTGTACCATAACACTTTCGTAGATTTAAATCTCTTTTAAACACTTCTAGAAGTTGAAAATAGCTGGCACAACCAATTTGTTGTTGTCTGATCTTTCTTAACACTGTACGTAATGCAGAAGGTCAGGTCCAGAAGGTAGCATATCATTGAAACTTGATTCATTTACTTAAAAGGCAGCATCAAATACAATCACTTTTTCTTTTGCTTATTTGAAAAATAAGTATCAAATTGTGGAAGAATACTATGACTTGTCATTCTTTACATTTGTTTCTTTTGTTGATAGATGCTTATCATAACCCTTTGCAGTAAATTTTTCAATTTTGCTTGTATGTTGATAAGCTAAATCTGGATAAGGTTCTAATTTTCATTCAACTCCTTTCAGTCTTTTAGAAGTTTGATAATTACTTGATGGGAGTTTAGGTTTGTCGTTTTTCCATGACAGACTTGTTTCCCATCTATTCCCGAGTCATTTTGTTGTATTCTATAGTATTTTCTCAGCTTGTTTATTTTCTTTCCATTGAATTTTATATTTTGGAATTTGCACTCCAAATTCTTTCATACTAAAGAATGTTTTCACTAGGTGATGTAGATTTTCGTCATTGTTCAGTTCACTCATAAAAAATGTGCATTCATCAATTTTGTTAAATTCCAGTTCCTATTTTTCCGAGTTCTCCTTCCAGGTGAAAAGTGTGAAGTATTTGTCATTCATTCTCCCTTTAAATTCTTTATCTGAATCACATAAATTAACCTCGTGTTTGTTATGACCGGCAAGTGTTTAGGTCCTTTAAATACCTCTGATGCAACAGCAAGGTACTCATTGTCAGCTTAAATAAGGATTGTGGGTCTTGCATTTAGAAGTGGTTCGATAATTACTCCGCAAATGTGATGCCATCTTTGTTTCAAATTTTTGATGTTCACATTTTAAGCTGGAAGTTTTAGATTCGGCATCATGCAAACATTATCCACTCAGAACATTTCTTCGTCGTGTTTTCCCTTGATTTTTATCGACACTTTCTGTAACTATTTCTCTGCCTGTTGAATTAATCTATCCAATCGTCATTTTTTTCTTCTGGTCCAAATACACTGTGAAGCCTTCCTTTCGTCTCGTCGTTTTTCCTCGGACGGTTTGCGCAGTTGCCACCCGTCGCGAGCGATTGCTGCAAAGTAACTTACTCGGACTTCCCCCGGAGCTAGGTCGTCCCAAGAACAGGTCAATTCGACGTGGCAGGGTGTACTAATTTATTTATCAACTTGATTAGACTAATACACTGATTTGCTTCTATCAGACACCACACTTCCCTTGGTACGGTCGGGTGTTGGACATAGCACTCACTGGCTGCTGCCGAGGTTCAAGTGGAACTGCCTTTTCTTTGGCCCAAGTGGCTCCTTTTATTAACCTAAAGCCCTTTAATTGGCCGAGTCCAACTTGGAATAATTGCCTTTAATTACCCCGTTAGCATAAACAAGAGATAAGGAATGCCAAGCATTGGAATGTGAGGGCAAAGTTCAGACCTCACACCCACCCGCTTAGACGGAGCTTCGTCCTGAAGCGTCAACGGGTTTGCCGCTTCCATACCGAAAGGAGGTGCTTGGTTTTAAAACTAAAAAATCGCAAAATATCAAAAAACGCGAAACAAGCACATCAGAGCGAAAAACAGGACTCGCTCGAGTTGACAATCTCGATGCGCCGTCCTGCGAGGTCCTCTTAGTGGTTGTCTGGCTGCTTTTACGTATAGGTTCCGCAACGTTCGGCCGGCCGGGAGCGGGTCGTTGTCCTCTTGGTGATCCAGGGGGAAGAATAGCCGGACTTGGCCCAGCAACGGTTTGGTGTGGTCACTGCACCGATGGATTCACGGGCTGCAGCTTGTAGGTTGGAAAGTGAACATTCTGCGGGATAGCGAACGTGGAGATACACCTCCTAGAGGTCCCGGGTAGCACACGGTAGGACGGTTCGAAGCACGGAAAGTTCCGTGGCATTGACCTTGCCGAGGGACACCGCACTGCAGGGGACTACCTGGTGATCTTTACCCTCCCTGCGAATTTACACCCAGAGTGGCGACCTAGGGGGTTCCACCTCCGGCTTGTCGTGAACCCGTGGGACGTACCATTTCAGATGCGACACGTGCCACACGACCTGTCGCAGCTTTCCCTTGGTAGATGTGTAATCAAGGGTGTAGTTCAGCCCATCCGCTGAAATTTGCACAATCCGGGCCGGTCCCTTGTATGGAACGGCAAATTTCATGCTGACCCCTGGCGTGGTCCCGATGTTAGCAAAAAGCACGAAACTGTGTCCGGATAGCGGATATCCCGATGCTTCTTAACATACTCCTATTTTTGTACTTGTTGAGCGTGGAGTAGATTTCTTCTGGCTTCGGCCCGCTGGGAAGTCAACACCTGGTAACGGTCCGCGATTGTTTTCGGTAACACCGGCGGTGGGGGTACATTTTTCTCTAGTTTCGTTCGAGCTTCGAAACCATGGAACAAGTAAAACGGCAAGTAGCCTAAGCAAGCTTGTCTACTCGTATTATAAGCAAACGTGCACGTTTGCAAATGTTTGGGCCAATCTTTTTGCTTGCGAAGGGGTTTCAGCTGTTGGCGTATCATCCCCATTACGGTTTTATTTCCCCTTTTGGCCGGTCCATCTGATTGTTGGTGGTAAGCAGTGGTGCTCATGTGTCCAATGTGGCTACTTTCGAGGAACTGTTGGGACACATTACTCATCAACGAGGTTCCTTGATCAGTGGTGACCAGCTCCGGTGACCCAAATCTCTCAATAATGGCTTTTTGTACAAACTGCACAAATGCCTTAGACTTACCGGACGGGGAGGCAAGGGTGACCATGAACAGTGTGCCATAGTCAACGGCTATAAGCACATAACAAAGTCGTCGGACGGTAATAGGCAGCGGACCGATGAAGTCAATCCCCAAATGCCGTGCAGGTATGGTCGTCGCTATAATTGGTTGTAGCAATCCAGCAGGTTTTGTTTGCAACTTCTTGTGTCTCTGGCAGGAATCACAACTTCTCACGTAGGTGGCAACTTCCTCCCGTAGGTTTTCCCACCAGAACATTCGCAGGATTCGAGCTACGGTTTTCTTATACCCCAGGTGACAATTCACCGGCAAATCGTGGGCTACGTACAGAATTTCCTTTGTGAACCGCTGAGGCACCACCACCAGCAACCGGCAGGTTAACTTCTCTTCCTGCTGGCGATACAGGATCCCTTGGATGACACAAAAGTTTGTATGCAGCGGCGAAGTTCTGTTCGTTTGCATTTCATCGATAAGCTTCATCAACTGGGGATCCCTGCGCTTTTCCGTGGAAAACCTTTCCCGGTCAACTTCCTCCAACTCGGCTTGGGTTGTGGCATAAACGATAGCATAAATCGTGTCCTCTCCCGGCGCTTCCTCGCTAGTAATAGGACATCGACTTAAAGCATCGGCATCACCGTGGAGCTTTCCGTTCCGATGTACTATAGAGTACTGATGTTCAACCAGTTCCAAAACCCATCGGGCTAGCCTCCCCTTCGGCTCAGCGACTTTCCTCAAGGCACATAAGGAGTGATGATCAGTTACAATGCAAAAGGGTTGTCCAAAGAAACAATTTCTGAAATTTTTTACCGCTTAAACAATCGCAAGCATTTCTAGTTCGGGGACTCCATAGTTCTTCTTGTTCTGTAGAAGACAACGGTAGGCATAAGCCAGAACTCGTTTTTCCTTTCCATCCCTCTGGTATAGGACGGCGCCTAACCCCAAGTTGGACGCATCAGTGTGGACAGACGTTGTTAGCTCCGGGTCAAAAATTGTCAGTATGGGTGCCGTTATCAAACAATTCTTTAACTTCTCGAAGGCGTCTTTGCAGATGGCTGTCCATTCGAAGGCCACTTTATTGGATGTCATTGCATGTAACGGAGATGCAGTTTTCGCAAAATTCTTAACGAATCGCCGGTAGTATGAAGCAAGTCCCAAAAAGCTCCTAAGTTGTGTTTTCGTTGCAGGCCAGGAAAATTCCTTACTGCAGCGATTTTGCCTGGTTCTGGCTCGATGCCTCGCCCGGAAACCTAATGCCCGAGGTAGTTTACGTGGTCGTACCCAAAGAAGCATTTACTAGGTTTCAACCTTAGGTCAGCCGTTTCCAAGAGTAGGAAGATTTCCTCCAGATTGCGCAGCATCACTTGGAACGTAGATCCATAGGTGATGATATCGTAAAGGTAGACCAAACAGGTCTCTCATTTGACCTTTGCTAGTTGCACGTTTAACGCTCGTTGCATTGTCGCGGGGGCATTGCATAGCCCAAAAGGCATTCGGACAAACTCGAACAAGCCGCGGTGGCACGAAAAGGCAGTTTTAGCAATGTCCTCCTCGTGCACCCGGAGCTGCCAGTAGCCACTGGCCAGGTCCAATGTTCTGAAATATTGAGCTCGACACAAGGAGTCGAGAGCATCGTCGATGCGAGGCAGCGGGTATTGGTCAATTCGTGTTTGCTCATTTAATTTGCGATAATCAACACAAAATTGCAAGTTTCCGTCTTTCTTAGTAACGATAACCACCAGACTAGCATACTCGCTATTGCTAGGGCGTACGATTCCATACTTTAACATAAGATCCAGTTTCGTGTCAATGATTTCCCGAAAAGCCGGAGAAGTTCTCCGGGGGGAAATATGAACCGGTGGTTTCCCTTGTGTGTCGATTCGATGCTGGGCGATGTTTGAGTCCCCCAGCCCTCCAATACTTGTAGCAAATATATGTCGATATTTGCGTAGTAATGTCAGCAAGGCGTGACATTAATCAGATGTTAAATTGGGTCTATATTCCGAGGTACATCCTCTTTAACGGTGCTGGGGGTCATGCTTGCCCCCCGTTCGTCAGCTGAGCTATCGGACATCCCAGCCCCATACGGCTGCTCCCTACAGGCGGACATCGGTGTCAAACTCCCTACGGCCAACCCTTTTTGGAAGCGGACCGGCTGGCTACTTAGGTTAGCTATAATTGCTTGGAATTGTCCGTCGCAACTTGGAGTCATTACTCCGTTCGCTAGCATTACCCCTCTTTCAGGGGGTACCGTAGGAAGTCCCTCCAGTAAGCGGTCAGCTCGATTACGGTTTGCCTCTGGAAACTGGAGTCGAATTCCCATCTGGGTCATGGGTGGAATGCAGACGTCCTCGCCCACGCGGGCAATTAAACACGACTCTTTGGGTTCGTCTCCCCCAGCGCCCACGGCTTGCCAGGGGCTTAG
>JAQIWY010000006.1:0-16274 GCA_034696925.1 Leptoiulus proximus
GAGGTCCAAGATTGAGTGCTACTTGGGTAGGTACAACTCATTTGTTAAGGGAAAGTGGGTGACTATAGACCAGAATATTAAGAAGCTGGTTCATAAGTGGGAGGAACATGCATGAATAGAGAGTATGGGCAGCATGAGTATCTTGAGTACCATAGAAACAAAGAGGATTGCGAAGGAGATCCTCTATGTTAAATCATATGGTAGCTGGTGCTGCACTGTTAAGAGCAAGGGCAGGTTCGCTTGAGACTAACGAGTGCCTAGCCAAGTTCCCAACCATCACAGAAAAGTGTGGGTATGGAACTGTGGAGGACTTGCAGATGTGATGAATAATGGTTCAGCCATGGAAGGAAATCTAATGGGCATAGAGACTGCCTCAGTGAAGGAGTAGCTGGCCCTTTCCAATGCATGATAAAGCAATGGAAATGTGATGTGTGTTAAGTGCCAGCAAACAAGGTGGTGGAACTTGAAACAACAAAGCAGTAAAAGTGTAGCCTGTAGGCAATGCAGCCTTGTACAGTAAAACCTGCCTAAATGCATACTCTTGGGACCGGTGAAATATATAGATTTAAACGGGTTTTGCATTTAGACAGGGGTTCAACGGCAGACATGTGCACACACAGCTGCCAAATAGGGAAATGCCCCTTTTTCAATCTTAGATGAGTCACTAGCTATTGGGCACAATTTTAAAGTATGTTACAATGATAGATTCTGTCCACATAATCCTGTGTTAGTACAACAAGATCATCCAAGTGCTTCACACAAGTAACTCACACAGTGGTTTGAGAAAAACCACAAAATCAAGGTCCACCAAGCCACACTCTAAAACAATGAAGAAGTCAACTGAGTTTCTAGCCAAACCTGACAAACAAAAATTGTATTGTTAAATGTCTATGGGCCATCAGATATCCAGCTATGGAGTCTGCACTTATTGAGTGGCTCTCTATGTGTCAATCTAAGTGGTAACCTCATCTTAGTTTAACATTTATTGCAGTTCCAGCATGGGAACAGCACATTTTATGCTTTCAGAGACGTTATTCATTTACACAGGATACATTCCCTTGTTAAAATGGAACTATACTTTTTGGTATACTGGAAAGTATATTGGAAATTAAACCTAGAAAGTATAATAAGTGCACTTTTTTTGAAAACTGGAATACTAATTTACAAGAAAAGTATACTTCAATACACCTTAGGAAATCTTTCAATATACTTTTAAGTACACTTTACTCTACTGTTAAGTGTACTTAGAGGTATATTAAAACAGTATACTTACAAGTTTGTAGCAGTCTTTGTTGCTATGTTAAAATAAATGCTACAATAATAAAAAATGCCATGCAAATATAAAGATTATATATAGTTTAATAACAAGCCATGTTATATGAATTCAATTGACCATCTTACGCATGGTCAAGTAAAAAATTTTACTCTCTCTATATACCTATGAATAAACAGATTTTTTAATTAACCACTATTGTTCTATAAATTGTTAAGGATATTCCAAACTTCACTTATTCAAGAGGAAGTGGTGACCTATCTGTATAAAATGACAGTGCTGATAATACTGTAACTGTTTGTGCTGCTTGCCCATTATTGCTAGAGCCAGATGATGAGGTTTGTACCCAACGAGCTTAGTGTGGAATTTTATTATTTTCAACATATGATTAAATGTATAATCATGTCTTTATAGAGTTAATGTGACAATATGTTCAGCAATTGAATTTTCAAATTTAGGTATATTATATGGATTAGTACATGAGCATATTAGTTAAGTAGTATATCATAAATATATCATAATCTAAGAATACTACAAATATGATGTGAAGTATATATTCCACAAACTAATTTTACACTAAAAATACTTCGAACATACTTTTTCTATACTTATCATGAAGTATACTAGAAATTATATACTACAGTGTATACTTGATTTTCAGTATACTCAAAGAAGTATAGTTTACTCAAAAGTATACCTAGTATTCTGAAAAGTAAACTAAGTACACTGCATATTTTGACAAGGGGTATCTTTGTAAAAACCGATGTGAACCTAACCTAACCTAATCCCTAATGATATGGTGGGAAGAAACATTAGCAACAAAATGTCATAGGGGGAGCCAAGCCCCATGGACCCGTGTTCTAAACAAGTACTAACGTTCTTACATCCAGTGTTTTTTTCTTGACTAGGTGTAAATCGGAATGATATTCAGTCCAACGTGGTTTTCGTATTAAAAGTAATGTCTTGAATTTTCTCTAGCTCTTAAGATGTCTTCCAGGTGAGTTTTTTCTCACTTTTGTCTGTCAAAAATGGCTCACCTTCGCATTATCATCCCCACAAGGCGCATTGGTCAACTTTGTCGTGGGGGGGGGATGAGTGGACAGAACGTTTCAAATTGACCGTTTTTGTTTTATCGCTGTATTTTTTGAAAGATTTGGAAAAAAAAGTCCTCAGAATGGTGCATTCTGTCTATACCATCAGCACATTTGCTGATTTCGCCATTAATACTCTAGCATGGACGTTTCGTTTATTTGTTTATTAAAAAAACTGATCAAATGCAAGCCTGAAGATGCAGACTCGTAAAACGTAAAGCTAGACAAGTTAACGAATTTTTGAATGTTTAATGATTAATTCATCTTCACTGTTGGCCCTACTAACAGAGCTGTCCTTACTAACGTTTATAGATAAAGTATCTCCTGCGGATCAACAAGCCTTAGCAGAGGACACTGATGTGGAGGATCAATTCACTTCCGTCTCCCCGCCCCAAGACTCCCATATTCGCCCCCCGTCTCTAACCGAAACCGTGTTGAATAAACTGTCCCCCCTTGAACCCACCTCTGACATGGGCGAGGTGGAGCAAGAGATATCCCCCGCTGTTGAGTTTCCCCAGAGGTTGACGCCCCAAACCCAGGTATACGTGGGGGTATCCCCAACAGAAGGACTGGCCATGTCTCTAACATCCCTAGACGGTAGCGAGGAACTCCAAAAACTCTCGCAAATGCCCGAGACAGTTAGTCGCGACAATGACCGAATGACAGTCGACGAGGAAGATAGACAGGTTAGTGGTGCTGTGCGGCAGGATAGTCCAGAGATGCTGGGCACCTTCCCTCCCCCCGTGCCATATCCTCAATTCCAGCCCTCTGCGCCTCCCCAGCCACCGGAAGACGTGGCCGACGGCCTGATCGCTACTGAAATGATAAGCAGCGAAATGTCCGACAGGAGCGATACTGAGAGCACCCAAACTTCCGCCAATACAGTCATCTACAAGCCAGAACCGGACCTACTGAGCAGTTTCCGGGACAAGGGTGACGGTACGTCTACCTCCTCGCTCACGGGATTCTCCGACCGCGAGGAGAGCCTGGATCTTGAGATTTCTTTCAAAACCGAATCGCTGGAAGGTTCACAAACTTTCCGACATACGATTGAATCAGCCAGCAGCGCATACTCGCAGCGGACCGAGAGTACGGAGTCTGAGAGCGAGCTCTCCGCAGCCCAGTTTTCTCACATGGGCTTTGAGAACAAGGCCTTTGCCGGTGTGGAACACATTGACGAATCCACTGCGGCCCGCAAGACTAGCACCAGTCCATTCGAATTGCCACGGGACTCATCCCAAGAAGAACTGCAAGATGAGGCCACCAGTTTCACTGAGACAGTCCACAAGTCATCTGTGGAACATGTTGAAAAGACATCTGTGGAACACATGGAAAGGGTATCTCTGGAACGAATCGAGAAAACAGTACAGGAAAAAGTGTCTGTAGAACACACAGAAGAGGCCACTTTAAAAGAGCATGAAATGTCCTTCAAGAAGGAAATCTTCAAAGAGGAGATGCTGGCTGGTGCCGAAGAGCATTCCACACTGGAGCGCAAGCACCTGTCCTTTGAAGAATTTAAGGAGGTGCACAGTCACGCCATGGACGAGGCCAAAAAGCAAGAGCGAATAGACCAGCAGATAAAATCCGAAATATTCAGTCACGAACTCCACGAGGTCATTGAGACCGAACTGCCAGAAGTGACCTACCTCTCCGGCTCAAAGAGCATCGACGAGAAGTCGGAGCAGTTTGTCGAGCGCAGGATGAAGTCTGACATTTTCTCCCAGGAGCTGGCGCAGGGTATGGACGACCAGTCACCGGAGCAAAAAGACCTTCCCAAATTTCCGATCCAAGATCTTCCCGCTGCGGTGCTGGCGCCATTGCAAGTCACCGAGCAACATGATGTGCCCCTGATCGTCACACCCACACGTAGCGCCTCTGAGATTCCCACAGAGACCGTGCTGTGGGAGGTGCCAGTACAGGAGCAGACCATGCAGGACACCCTCGAGACCACCGAAGAAATCCCTGCCCACCGGCAAGTGATTGTCGAACGCGATGAGGACGAGGATGAGGAGTCTGAGCCAGACACGGCCAACATTGAAGACGTCGAGCAAGCCATGTTGGCCGCCGCCGTCTCCGAGGGCCACAAGCAGAGCAACGAGCGGATGAGCGCCGAGGAAGCCCGTGAAATCGCTGAGGGCATAGTAGAAGAAATTAAGACGGAGGTGGGCAGGCGGCCCCCGCTACGGCACATCCCTTCAGAGATCTCTGAGGAGGACCTGGTGGAGCGATACGGTGGCTCACCCGAGCAGGACTTTGTCGGCATCGAGCGGGGTACCACCCTGGGACGACAGATGTCCGAGGACCGGAGGACCAGGTTCCTGACCACCGAAGCGTCCAGCATCGATATCACGGACGAGGAATTGCAGGCCAGCAGTGACGAGCTCTCGCCCGTGGAGCAGCACCGAGAGAGACTGGAGAGCATGACCATTGAGGAAAATCTAAGGCGGCAGAGCTTTGTCCAATTGTCAGAGGAACACGACCTGCTTGCCGAAACGGAATGGAAGACTTGCAAGTGGAAGGACACCACGGAAAGCGGCGGCAAAGAGGAAGACGAGGACGATGCGGACACGGATGTCCGGAAGGAAGTTGCGGACGAGAAATCAAAAGACGAAACATTTCGCCTGATGGAGACGTCGCCCCTTGTGGACGAAATTTTGAGCAAGGGATTCAAGGATACCCCAGTGCCGGAAACCAGGATCATGCCACCGCCGGAGGATATCGGCTCCTCCTCTGATTTTGAGCACGTGATGAAATTCGGGGAGGCTGTGAAATCTGAAAAAGAACATTCCGTTAAGTTTGAGGAGGAAGAACATTCCAGCAGCTTCGAGGAGACACGACATTCCGCCAAATCAGACAAAGAACAGCGGGCGAAATTCGAGGAGGAAGAGCACTCCAGCAGCTTTGAGGAGACGCGACATTCCGCCAAATCGGAAAAAGATCAGTCTGCGAAGTTCGAGGAGAAAGAGCATTCCAGCAGCTTTAAGGAGACGCGACATTCCGCCAAATCGGAGAAAGAACAGTCGGTTAAGTTCCAGGAGGAGGAGCACTCCAGCCGCTTCGAGGAGACACGACATTCTGCCAAATTGGAGAAAGAACAGTCGGTTAAGTTCCAGGAGAAAGAGCACTCCAGCAGCTTCGAGGAGACGCGAGATTCCGCCAAATCGGAGAAAGAACAGTCGGCGATGTTCGAGGAGGAAGAGCACTCCAGCAGCTTTGAGGAGACGCGACATTCCGCCAAATCGGAAAAAGAACAGTCTGCGAAGTTCGAGGAGAAAGAGCATTCCAGCAGCTTCGAGGAGACACGACATTCCGCCAAATCGGAGAAAGAACAATCGGTTAAGTTCCAGGAGGAGGAGGAGCATACCAGTAGCTTCGAGGAAAAACTGCAAAGTGTCAAACTCGAGAAAGACCAGTTTGAGAAATCTGTTAAAGTGGTAGAAGAAGGACATTCCGCCAGTTTCGAAGAGACATTGCAAACTGTGAAATCTGAAAAAGAACACTCATTTGAAGCCAAAGAGCAGCTGAAGGAACAAGAGCGCTTCGAGGTGACGCAGCGTTCCGAGGAGAAAGAACAGTATACGAAGTTGGACGAGCGACTTGTTGACGCCAAAGAACAATACTCCAAGTTTGACGAGGAATCATTCGAGGAACACGGATTCGTCGAAGAGATGTACTCGTTGGAGAAAGACCGCGAGAGGCGAGCGAAGCAAGAACAGGAGTTCCAGGAGGTTGTGAAGCTGCGACGTGAGCAGGTGGAACAAGCCCGTAGCCGCGAGTCCTCTCAGCCGGACAGGGGCGAGGAAGCTGCGGGATCCGAGACCGAGAAGCCAGAACAGGCTGAGGGATGTTCCAGTTCAGGCGAGAGCCCCTACTCGTCTGCCGTGGACAGCGACAGCGGACACACGTCTCGCGGCACGCCGGCCAACAGTCGTCCGTGCTCGTCCGATGTGGAAACTCTGGTGATGAGCGGGCACGGCTCCTCCGAGTATGACACGTGCATCACGTCCGAGGACGGCACGTATCGGACGGCGCCCACCTCGCAAGAGTACATGACGGCGGGCTCCTCCTTGAGCCACAGCTCTAGGGAGTCGATGCGATCTATCGATTCAGAGAGTTCCGGTCACTTGGGCAGTGTGGAATATGTTTCATCAGAGGCCAGCGAGACGCTGGTGCCCTCTGCCGTCGAGCTGGAGAGGGACACCGAGACGCCCACAATCGATGACGAGCGCTTCTTCGCCCCGGAGACACCTGTCAAAGAACCCTACGAGACAGAGATTCCCGAGCACATTATCCGGGGAGAGCCTGCGAGACCTCGAGGGGTCCGGAGCGTCGAATCGGCCGACAGCACGACCACCATCGTGGCCGCCGAGCACGGCGAGGGGGACTGGGAGGCGGAGGCTACTGCCGAGCTCGGAAGTCCCTTCGAGGTAATCCTGGAGTCTGAAGTTGCCGGCATAAAGGGAACACACCCGGATGTGGTCGGGGTCAAGCCGCCTGAAAGTGCAACAAGCTTTGGCTTCTTGGCCGAAGCTCGAGGATCCTTGCCGACGCCGTCTCCTGACAGGAGTCGGACAGACTCCAAATTCACCAGTCTTGGCTTTCTGGGAGACGATGGCGCCAGGGGTTCAATGTACCGACAGGAGTCGGGAGCCTACTTGGCTGGCGAGTGCGTCGACGATCTGCCTGACCAGAGCCCCAGGCACGAGGCCGCACCGCCAAACGTCTTTGCCGAGCAGCAATCCACATTGACCCACCCTGACTATTACGGCACACAGACGACGGCATTCGACGAGTTGCCGGCGATTCCTGTGGCCTCGGCGCCCCCTGCTGAGGAGGATGAGGATCGACCTGGGGCCCCCAGATACCTTCCCGACATCTACTCGCAAGCCAATGGGCCTGTGGAGGTGGAGTTCTTCCCGGAGTACGACGCCGGACCCGATGACGGCTACGTCGCCGAGGCCGTCGACGGCACCACCACCACCACCGCTGGGCCCACCGCAGGGGCGAGGGATGAAAGCGGCTGCGACGGCGGTCGGCTCCAACCCGATATTGTCCCTGTTCATCCGCTGTTCGTGGGTGGGGTAGTGGCGACGCAGCGCTCTGACAACATGTCCGACGAGGAGCTCTCGGACGTTGAGTCCGAGCAGGATGTCCACGATGCGCAGCAATCTCTGGAGAGCCGGGATATGCGGAGCGCTATGGAAGATGCGCCGTACGGCTACCGGCACACCGACGTCGAGGAGGACATGGCATGTTCCGGTTCGGCGAAGCAGGCTGACCAGTCGATCGCCCGGCAAGAACTCGATTCTGACCGACCCGAGTCGGAGTTGCGAGACTTGGACATAGGCAGCCGGCCGCAGTCGCATGCCGAGTCGGACTCGGAGCAACGTCCGTTTTCCGAACTACAGTTCTCGGATGATCGACCCGACTCTGAGCTGACGGAGCTGATGAAGCAGACCGACGCATCTGAAGAGAAGGAAGTGTCCGAAGAGATTGAGCGACCGGCCTCCCCCGAACCGCTCGACGAGTACGACATCCGGGAGGACTTTGAGGACCGCAAGAGCGCAGAAGCCGCTGCCCCACTCTACAAAGATGAGTTTCCAGAGATCTTCCCTCCGGACCCTGATTGCGAGAAGCACGAGTTTGAGACCAGCGAGTGGTCTGCCAAGGAGAAGGGCGCCTCTGCCACACTGGCCATTGACATACCGGACATTACAGTCACGCAGCACATCACGCCCATGGTTGACCAGCGCTATCAGTTTCCGGATTACGAGGACGAGGAGGAAGCTGCCCAGGGCCCTCCCGACTCCGAGGAGAGCAGCGATTCGTTCGAGATGGTGGAGAAAAGCGACGTCCGCGTCGAAGAAGACACTGTCGTGGACAGTCCAACTGCGTTCTCTTCCGTCAGCGTCAAACCTCTCGGCGTTCATTACTACCCCGAAGACACGCCAGCTGAAGACGGAGGCTCATTTGAGAAGGGCGAGTTCGAAGAGCAGGAGAAGGAAGCCGAGAAGAGTGGCGACGATAGCCCACCGCCAAAGGAGACTGACCTGGACGCCGAAAAGTGGATGGAGCTTCAGTTCGAGGCGGCGCCAGCGGCGGCGGCAAGTTCCAGCTACCTGTACCAGATGGACTTTGAGCGCGAGTACGACGAGCGTGCTGAATTCTATCCGCGTGATGAGGAGCTGGAGGACATCGCCGAGGAGGGCGAGAAGCAAGACGAGGAGGAGGACGAAAAGGCGGACGTTGGCCGGCCAAAGGAGTCAAAGTCCAGCACGCCTGATTACGATTTCTTGGCCGGAAGGCGCTTTTTCAGTCGCAGTGGCGAGAATGACGATGTGTCCATGTCATCGCTGCAAGAGTTTGAGCGCATCGAGGCCGAGCTGGCCCGCGGCGACCGTCGCCCCAGTTCCGGTTCGCAGGATTCCCTGAACGGCAAGAAAGGTGGTCGCGGCGACGACGGCTCTGTCACTTCGCTGCAGGAGTTCGAGCGCCTGGAGCGCGAGTGTGCCGACGCCGAGCGCATCGAGCGTCTTGCCCGCGAGGAAGCGGCACGTCTGTCCGAAATCGAGGAGGGCCACGAGAGCCAGGCTTCCGAGGCCGAAAGCCAGGAGACACTGTCCGAGCACGGTCAAGACGACGACACGGATTCGGACGACTACGAGAAGCGCATGTTCGAAATCGACGAGATCATAAAGCAGGCGCAGTCAAACGTTGAACAGTTTGTGGCGGGGACAGAACCCGCGGAAGAGGTGCAGGCGCCCCAGGAGGACAAGTCCAAGGTCGACTCGGGCTCAGTAGAGAGTGGCGACGCCACCGAAAGCAGCCTGGTCGACAAGACGCCATCTCCCGGCGCCGACGACGCTGACGACGACGCCGACTCCCTGGATGGAGATGCAAAGATCCATGTCTTTCGACAGGACTCTAAAGGTGGCGCTTCCAGTATTCCAGAGTCCCGGGCCGCCGCTTCCAGTGTGGGCTTCCACCACGATGACGGATCTTCCAGTGCACGCGGATCGGACAAGGCGGATTGCGATCGCGACTCCCTGCACGAGGATGCCGGAGACGCCAAGGACGACTGCGACTCTGACTCCTTGCAAGAGGATGTTGGGATCGGAGCGACCGGCCGCGAGTTCGACCGTGACTCGTTAGGAGGTGGCGTCGCGCCCAAAGCCGGCAGACGGAGCGGCGCCGACACCATGGCCTCCAGCACCGACTCGCTGGAGCCCAGCAGTTCCACGGCCACCCACGCCACGTATCAGTATGAGACGGACTCGATCATGTCCTCCAGTTTCACCAGCATGCAGACGTCAGGCGAGGAGTCCACCATGGTGTCCAGTACCGACAACTTTGACTTGGAGCACCGCAACAACCAGGGTTTGGGTGCTGTCTCACCACCAGAGCCGCGCTTCGAGGACGGTCGATCCGTGTACATTGAACAGGAAGTGCTGAAGCAGTTTGTGGACGCCGAGGGCAATGTGCAAACCGAGCATCAGCAGGCCTTCCAGAAGGCTTCCGGTCTAACCGACACGGAGGGCAACCTGCAGACGTTCGGTCGGGACGAGGACGACACCTTCTCTCGTACCATCCACCGCTCTGTGATGTTGGAACCGGAAGTGCGCACCGTCACCTTCGCCGGCCCCGACGCCGAGGAGAAGATGAAGGAGTTCATTGCCCGATTCCAGCCCGGCGACGACGTGGTTGAGATGGAGACCACCGACGACATGGGCAACGTGCACGTGACCCGCACCGTCCAACACCGTGTCATCATGCAACCGCAGATGACCACGGTGAGTTTCACCGGCCCCGATGCCGAGCGCAAGATCCAGGAGTACCTGAGCCAGGCCACGGCAGAGATGCCAGACTTCGGTGGCGCCTTCGTGGAGGGCCTCGGCGATGGCCAGCAGAGGGCAGACGAGGCGGAGACGGAGACATTCGAAAGCACGGATGAATTCGGCAATGTTCGCCGGGTTGTCCGCAAGAGGAGCGCCCAGCCCAGCGCTGAAACCGTGTCCTTCTCTGGTCCCAACGCCCAACAAGAGATGGAAGACTTCTTAAAACAGACCATTGAGGGTTTCGAACCCGGTCGAGTGACCGAAGAGATGACTACCCGCGACCAGCAGGGCAACGCCATGAAGGTGGTCAAGCATGTGGTCAGCACCTCCAAGGCTGAGACCAAGATCCACCCGACGTCCACCGACATTCCCACCCCACACAAAAGCGTCACCAAGACGGCGAAAGGCCCCGTGACCACCCTCCCCGACTTTGGGTCCCCCAGAAAGTCCCCGCTGCTCAGGGAATCGCCCCCTTCCTCCCCCACGGTGTCTTCCTCCTCGCACTCTGAGGATTGTTACTGCGGCCCGGAGGCCGAATCCTCTGCCCACAGTGCATCCGTAGGACCTCACCGCCCAGGTAGACTAAACCACTAACTGGTGTATGTGTGCTATTCATTGTCCCACCTTTCTTTTGCTAGCGTTTTTAGTTTTCCGGAATCTTTTGATTTTTTTTATTATTCTCGGCTTGCCCTACGTACACGCATCACTATTTTTCCACTTTCTCACCGTTTCCGTTTAACCAACGAGCTCCACCTCGCGGGCATGCTCGCTTAGGACCCCAATCTATGACGCTCGATGTGGTGCTGGACAGGGTCAGTGCACCCTGCCTGTCCTTAGTGCAAGCAGATGTGTGTAAATAATACATTTTAGTTAGTGGTGCAGATCTCCATCGTACTTAACGGATCAACAAGTTTTTTTTCCTTCTTAAAACTACCAATTTTCAACAATAACAACTGGATTTCTTTTTTTTTATTATTTTGCCATTTTTCAAATTCAAATTCCTGACGATTTGGTTGTACATAAATTTGTGATATAAACTTTTATACCATGGATTACATTTTAAAATAAGTCCATCGTACTTAACAGATGAACAACTTTTTTTCCTTCTTAAAACTACCAATTTTCAACAATAACAAGTGAATTTTGTTTAAATTATTTTGCCATTTTTCAAATTCAAATTTTCATGAACTTTTTTTTTCAAAGATTACTGTCCAGTATGATCTTGTTAAAAGCTAACAGGAATGCAAACACTTGAAAAATCTGTATAAGTATCCATACTAATTCATATCTGCTTGCGGTTATGACAAGCACAGGAGCCCTAGTTTCAAGAATCTAAAATGCACCACTGTTATCTCTCCATAATGGCAATGATAACTCATAATCGTGTTGTATCAATCTATCGAATGCAAGTGTCTAGTGTAATCGGGACTTTGTAATCTGTTTATTAATGAACACAATGGCATTTTCTTTCCAAAATGCCTTATTTTTCTAGCATGGATTGTGTCTTCGGTCCATCTCTCGCCTAACATTTTGTTCATTTCTTATGTTATTGTTTTTTTGGCTCGTGACTAATTTTTAATCAGCATGTCAAGGTAACATAACACCTAACAGTGATTATTTGTTCTGCTATTACTAATATATCATTTCGTATAATTTTGCTGCACTACCATTGGTATTTGTAATGTTTGTTTAGGTATTGACCGGTGCATGCATCGTGCATGATAGGGGGAGAAGTAACAGTAACTACATGTTTACTAACATCAGTTTGCAACAGTTGAGTGTTCTGTTTCTTTCTTGCTGTTGTCGTCAAAGTTCCTAATTAGTTAAAACTTGTCCATTAATGTGTAATGGGCAGTAGGTTGAGAAAAAGGGTGCGAGGACAGGGAGTATATATAGTTCATTATCTTTGTTAATAAGGTGTTTGTTCACATTGTTGCATGCCAATAAGGAAAAGCAAAATATTGAAAATATTTCAATCTCTTGTATTTACTATATTTGACAAGTATTGTATAATATTTACGCTACAGCATATTTATTTATTATCCACTTGTTCATATTTTCAGTAATATTTTAGGAAAATTCAGTAGCATGTCATATTCGGTAAAAGGTCTGGGAAAGGTGTTTACTGATCACTATTTCAAATTTTGAGTGGAAAATTTGGCCTTTTGTGAATTTTTAAATTAACAGATTGGAAAGATTCGTTTTTTTTTGTTTTAATACACGTTTAATAGTCTTTCAAAAAATGGTATGATTTTACTTGAAGGTTACTATCACTATACTAATTTAGCAAACCTAATTTTTCCTAACCAAAACTGTGTTTACTAATGTTTTTTTAAGTATTAACCAAATTTCTGTGACATCTCCGGACATTTCCAGTACTGTATAATCCAGATTACAGATCCTTTCTAGTATTAGCATTATAATTAGCATTCCAAGCTTTGGTGTGTCCTGTTAGCTGTTCCTGCAAGCGTATATTGGTGATATATTTACTATCGGGGACATTTGGTTTACTGAATGCTGGTTAGAAGCTTTAACAACCTGTAAACTATGAAACAATTGTTGAAGTACCATGTAAAGGATAGAATGCCCTTTAAGCATAATTTTGGATGTAACCATATCTTTAAATACTGCAAATTGATTAGAAATCATTTCATTGGCCATTTTATTCCTACATGTTACAGACAGCTTTTGTTGAATAGTTTATTATGATGACACTAATATTTTGTTTATTTTTATATATATTTTTTGGGGCTGCACTAGGTGTTGGATTGCTTTGTGTCGTTGCACTGTTAACACTTTGGTGCTTAATTTTTATTTCCTTTTTTTTTAGCGCAGCATTGTTTTCACTAACCAAGCCAATTGTCATGTGATTATTTTGTTGTTGTTGTGTAAAGCACCCATATGACCGAAAGCAATTTTATTTTCAGAAATAGAAGAGCTAGAAACTGAATCTTGGGATCCCCAAAGAAGGGCTGAATTTTATTCAGAAGGTTTTTATGCATCCAATTTTCGTTCTCCTACGGGATGTGTTCTCAAATGCCTGTGAAAAACGCATGGGCTCTCTGTGGGAAATGTTCATCCCCATTTTCCCACTAAGATGCATTGCACGAATTCTTGCATGCCTGGAGAATGTATGTTCAAGTGTTTTCTGCAAATTCATTGCTTATTTTCTGTTCACAGAAGGTGATTATGGAGTCGAAGAGGAGGACGAGGAATTGCCTCCTTCAACCGCCACAGCTACAAGGTGGGTAGATTAACTTTTCAATATCATAAAATGTGGATATTGGGCCTTTTCCACAGTCATATCTATTATAAATTACCAAACCATCCAAAAAAAAACCAATTGCCAGGTGGGCTGAGTCCCACAATGCATGTGCGCTTACTGGGTGCTTTGGGCCAGTCATCGTTTGTCCCAGTTGGAATGGTTCATTTAAGATTTTTCAGGCAGTTGGAGATCCACGCTCTTCTGTCATGTTTAGGGTTTGGGATGCGACCTTGTGTACTAACAACTAATAATAACTCAACTCCCCTTGAGAAAAAAAAAAAAAAAAAAAAAAGGCGTGACGGGCTGAGTCCTGTGGAGCCGACTTCTCTCTCTTCTGTCATGTTGAGGTCACTTCCCAATATTATAAAGTTTGTAAATTCTATTTTATGGCATACTTTCGGCCAGATGAAGGAAAATGTGTGCAAACCAAAAATTATTTCTCTGTTGTTTCCCCATTGTGATACCTGTTTTGCGTTTTTCCTAAATGTCGTACAATTATTGGTATGTACACATTTTCATTCATCTGGCCAAAAGTATATGTCTTAACAAATTGGTAAGTGATATACAACTTGGACTTTGTCTCTGTACTGGTTATATGATAAGCAACCCTCTTAAGCTGGATCACAACCCTATCACTTTCAATGGGTGAAATTTTAAAACACAATTCCATTGAAGGTGATAGGGTTGTGATTCACCTTAAACAATTTCAGAAGATTTTCCGCATGAGCCTATCAATAAAAATTCAAAATTGGCATACATTCATGCTCGATACTTTGTGAACTGCTGAGCTGATCATTTTCTTTCTTCTGGAGGGACCAAATCTTAGATATTTCTCTTGTACTTCCTTCTTGTGGATAGACCAAATCGTGGGCCTCTCTCCTATATTTCTTATTTATTTATTTATTTAAATCGATAAACACTCAACGAGTACAAGATAGGACTGTAAATTCCCAATTCAATACATAATCACAAAATAAAAGCAGAGAAAACATTCAATCGTCAGATCACGTCTGAGACTTAGAAGGAAGGTAGACTTGGTACAAGCTATCTTCCCAGAAGAAAGTAGTAACCCTCTACATAACTAAATCATGTCAATAATGTATTTTTTTAACGTGGCTCTCCAGTGTTTACAACCATTCTTACATAAGAAATTGGAGCATTCAAATGATCTCATGCGGAGGGAAATGGGTAATTTATTCCACACCGAATAAGAACGATACAGGAAACATTTATCTAGAAACTTACTAGTTATTTTATTGTTGTTGAATGTCAGACAAGTCGTGTTTCTTATATCATCACCCCTCTTTAAATGATATTTCACCCAATGAAAAGGGTGCATAGGGTTTCTCACGGCATCTCCCAATACGATCAAATCCGCGTAACGAAGAAATTTATCAAAGGAGAAGAGACCCTTACTCTTACAATAGTCTGAAATAGAGGTGGTCCTGGTCAGACGGAAAGCAGTCCGAATTGATCTAGTATATGCTAAACGTACATAAGCGAGCCTATTTATAGAAGTGGAACTCCATACATCAGCATGGGGATCAGCTTCACCTTAATAACAGTAATCATTTCATCCAATGTGAGAATTCAGCACAACCGTTTCACTCGAGAGCTGGACCTATCAATGTTTTTCTGAATATATACAGGTTGTAAGAGTTTCTTTTTTTTTTAAAAAATGTGTTTTCAATTCCAGAATTGTAACTCACGAGGTCCGACGAACTGTCCGTGGACCTAATGGTGAAGACATCGTCGTGGTTGAAACTGACCATCCCGACATCGAGCAACTGCGCCAGAGCATGCAAGCGGCTTCCAAGCAGATCGTTGAAGTGGAGGAAGACAGCGACTCCCAGCAACATCATCACCAGGACAGTTAAAAAGCCAGTGAAAAAAAAAATGCGAGCGTAGCATTACGTTTGCAAATGCTTACTAAAGAGACATTTTTAACGGAGTTAGGACCATCGCAGGTGTGGATGAATGCTTCTGTCATATTTAACCATAGGCTTCTTCGACATGATAACGACATTTTTAATTGAGAGGATCGAGCTCCATTATTAATATTATTACATATACATATTATATATACACATATTCTATTCTTTCGTTAGTTTTTGAAGTTGTTTGGGGAGCTTTTCTTAGCGTTGATCGATGGAGACATTGCGCCTTCAGGAAATAAGATTTTCTTTTTCATCGTTCAGTTACATTATTACATAGCATCACGAGTATTACAAGCTTCTAAGCCTCTGCACACGTCGTGTAACAATACTAAATCTCTACGCTACTATTCTGAACTGGTTCATCATTGTATATTTCCTTTGCCCTTCCCACTTCTGCCTCTATTGTTCTCGCTTCCCACCCCCGCTATTCTGTCCCAACAGCAGCTCATAGTTGACCTGTCATGCCATATTTTATTGTTGTGCTGGAATTTAATTGTCGATGGCATCCATTCTAGTGTAACTTCCCTGTTGTAAGCTGAAGGTGGCTACGTTTGGCTCTAAGGCCCTAGGGCAAAACTAAAGCATCTTCAGCTTTTTCACCCTTTTTGGATGTATCAGAAATGGGACATTAAAGCATTTCTTCGCAAGGATCGTGTTTTGTGTTGCTTTACAAGAACTTAAGCTGGATCACAACCCTATCACTTTCAATGGGTGAAATTTTAGAACACAATTACAGCCAAACAAAAAGAGATTAAATAAAAATTAAAATTGTTTAAAATAGCTTGATAAATCAGCGATGGTATCACTTTTTCGTTTTTCACTTTGAGCTGGTAGATTTTTTTTAAATTAATAAACAAGTTTGAAAAATGTCCG
>JAQIWY010000007.1:0-16187 GCA_034696925.1 Leptoiulus proximus
AAGAAACTCAGTAAGGATGGCAGTAATTCAAATGTGAACCACTGTTTGTAATAAAAAAAATTGCGGTCACCATTGATTACCATGGGTGTCTTACAGATTTGTCGAACTGCCAGTTTGCAACATCCATTCTCACGGAGAATTCAGCTTTACCGATCTGTATGATCCACGTCGAATCAAGCACAAGAAGATGGATCTATCCCCTGATGGCGCTGCTCTCAGCAAGCTGGCAAGGTCCAACTCGAAGTAGGCGCCAAAGATCGAAGCGCCTTCGACACCTCACATTCCCATAGTTCGAAAATGCAGCAGTCACGAAAACGTTCTCGAAGCGGAAGGTCTGAGGATTCGTCACCTTTACCGGTTACCACTTCGCTCGAAGATCAGCTTGAGAACATCACCCAGCCGGTGTAGTGTCGTGATTGTGGTACTGGCCTTTTGAATTGTAACATAGAAGGAATTCCGATAGCCCATTAAGCCCAACTATGTGACGTGTTATCAAGCATCATTTAACAGAGATGTGCATCTTATTCTTTTTCCGAATAAGAAAACTGCCCCAATTGGGTTTTCTTGTCGACAGGATCACCCTTTGACGCCTTCGAACATGGACACTTCATTGCAAGCAACCCCCGACTTAAGGATGAAGGATTAGAGTCGGATTACAACAGCGAAACCGATGGTTCCGAGGCAAGGCGCAGTGCTGAAAGACTTTAATACGCAAGTTTCTAAATACATGCAAAACGCTCAGATGCAAGTGGTTTGACAAGTTGATTCTAAATCTGTTTTGTTTTTACTGATTGGCGGTCTTCTTCATCAAAAAGTCGCCATAAGCCTTCTCTGAAAAACTCACGCCGTTGCGTGAGCATGGAAGTCGTGCTCAACGCTGTGGTCGATTAATCGCACGAGGAAAGTGTGCTAAATCGGCATTCTTGGGTTTTTGCGGTTATAAAACTTCTGTGTGAGGATATGCGCCATTTCATATAATGTGAATTGGTAACTTAATTTTCTACCTCAGCTTCAGTTGCCCCCACATCTCCCCAATGATACCCGAATATCTGTCCTGTCCCTTCCCCTAGTAGCCCAATGCAGATTCTTGACCCTAATTAGAGCGACAAAGGACTTCAAAAAATCCATATCCGCTAAAATAACCGCATTCAATCGCGCATACTTCTTCAAAGCATTGGACCTCAACCTTCAGCCCTACCTCAAACTCAATATCCTTTTTTCACTGAAGAAATTTATTATTCATATGCTTATCGACCCTAACAGTGTACCAACTAAATACAGCTTCCTCCACCTCCTCACCCAGTCTTACTGCCCCTAATGAAACACTAATCCTTGGGGTTTCATGCTTCATGTTTTCATGCTTTAATCAAACCATAATGACCACTAAATCTAAATCTATCTCCATTCCTTACACCACCCCTGAACTCGTAACACCCTTCCTACTAACAGAGATCCACATCCCCACAGTGTGGCTATTGTTCAGGATCACTATTTTAGCAGTAAAGAACCAAATCGATTTCTTATCCAACCTTTAAGGCCTATATTAATAACACCAGCATAACCATATCGCTGAGATCAGCGTCGACCATAAGGCCAGTCAGGCTGAGCCCTGAAGTGTCGGGATCACGTACTATAAATAATTGCCTAAATTACTTTTTTCAGGATTACGATATTCAGGTGTCATCAAAGAACAGTCTCAAGCAGCATCAGAAGCAAGCATGCCCCAATGTCTTGCAGAAAATCCGGCAGAGGCACTGAAAGATGATCCAACGCAGGATATTTCAGCAGGTGCCAAACCAAGACTTTGGCTCCTGGATTTACATGCCGCTGCATCTGCCAACTACGAAAGGGGAGTGGAAGATGGCACATCCCCAATGTGTAACCTTTGGATGTCTCTATTCTCCATGAGCATGGCGATGGAAGTGGTGATTATCGGAACCAAACATGGACCATGTCAACTGAAGCTGTTTTGTACACATGCAAACACCGATGGATTTTCTAATGCGTTTCACCTTTTATTTCTTCCAGATCCATTTTCGACTAATCAGCTCCGTGTCAGTTAGCCGTTCTCTCGTCGCCGTCAACAGGATGGTGACGATAATGTGATGCTCTCTCCACGGACTTGTTCTTTCGACAAAAAACAGGATACGACAAGTAGGTATCACCATGCTTAACGTCAGTGACCTATTAGTTGGAAATTCATTACAAATTTATTTTGCTTCTTGATGGGCCACAACATGCCACCGTCACCGCCACTGGTGCAAGAAGCTGGTCGAAAGAGGTTTACTTAGTTTTGTACAATCGGAACAAAGAATTGCAGGCATTAGGCTAAAAAGTTGTGCTCCTGTTTAACAGTAGCTCCATGAGAGACGATGGCTGCGTCGGCTCTGAAACGCAAAATCAGAAAATTTCCAGATGTATTTGAAGACGAGTCTGGATATAGAGTAAGGTTTTCTGGAATTTTCAGTATTTCCGGTAGTATAGCACAGCGGTCGAGCTGGATTGATTTAATTATGCGATTTAAAAATATTTGTTTTTTCCGACAGCCATCACACTCTGAGAAAATGTGCCTCAGCAACATTAAGAAATACATATACATGTCTGACCTGGTAAAGGCTCGCAAGGAATTAAGACGTTAGTTCTCGCAGCGATTTTAGAATTGAACTTCCCGAACATGTCAAAGTGATTATTTACCCTATTTGTACCGTAAGAGCTGGTAACAGCACTGTATCTCGTTGAATTTTCCTAATCATTTCAGAGCTTGAAGAGCAAATTGCCATGTCAGGCTATTGCAAACAGCTGTTTACTAATAAACCAGGGTGTCGGGGAAGCCAAATCTGCCTTCCAACGAGCTCCAGGAAGTCCCCAGGGCTATCTACGCTTCCATTTCCGACCATGGAGGAGTTGCTTGATGAAATGATGAAAAACCTAAACGAAAAGCGGAACTTGACTGGTCGACCAGAGGGACAAACCTGCCAAACCTGTCTGGTTTGTGGCTTAACCATAGTTTATACCGAAGATTAACTATTCCATTTAGAACTATTACACTTTCATAATTGATAGCCATAGGCTCGGCGACCGATCATTGTTGACGACTTTATAAATCCTGCTGTCTTAGGAACCTTCCTGAGCAAAACAAAAAATAGCAAATGCTTTTGAAGGATAATATTTCCTTTATCGACAAATTAAATATTACATAATCGGTTTTTTATAGGAAATGAACCGGGAACAGATTCTGGAAGAGAAATTGGCTGTTCAAAAGTCTTTGTTACATTTCAAAAATCTTCACGAGCATCCGGTGAGTTGAAACTCTTTTAAACAAACTACCTTTGCATTTTAATGGTCGCATACACATATCGTTGTGATTGAGAGGTATTTTCCCTCATTTCTTGTCTTTCGTTCGCAGAGCACAAAAGCCGGAAAGGAACTCTTGAAACCCATTTACGAACGGTACAGAATTGTGAAGCGATTGGCAGCAAAAGCGAGCTCGGTGAGTAGGTGGGCATATTCTGGAGTTGTAAATAAAATGGTGGCAACACGGGCGTTACAACATGTTTACTGAACTGGCGCACACAACATTCCGTTGCATCCCTTAAATGTGACCGGCGGCGGAGCCTTCGGATGTCGCCAGTGGCCTCGTTTCTGTCGATCGCGTTCACGGCGCGTGTTGATGCTCAGAACATCGTGACGTTTTCGTTGCGTTCCAAACAGTTCTATAAATGACGGACAATTTATGAAATAATTCAATTGGGCAGTCTACGAAAAAGAAACCCAGCAAAAACTACTTGGTCTTCGAGAGCAGCCACCCAGTCTCTTCCAACCAAATCTGCTGACACATCCCAACTTCTACGAAACGCATGTGCCCATGTGAAATTGCCTGAAACTGGTAGCGGCTCGCACATGCGATTATTGGGGGCACTGCGGGAGCGACAGTGCTCTCTCTATCCCTCGCAGCCTGGCGTGCAGCTTCCCGTGTGTGCATGCGCGCAACGGTCAAACGCCGTACTGCTGTAACTGTGCACTCCACACGGGCTGAAACGTACTTATCTCGGTTCCGGAAAGAGAATGTGCGATGTTATCACAGTGCGCAACCTCTTCGAACCCGACGGTGTTGCCACTGATCAATTTACAACTTTGGTTGCCAAACGGATGTCAGAAGTTTTGTCGTTTTCACAGCTTCTAACAAAGTTCTTTCGATTAGCCTAAAATGAAGGAGTCTGGAATGGAACTTTAACCTATTACCGAGCACCAGACAATGGATTTCACTCAGGCTTCGCTAAAACACATCTGCCAAATTACCAATGTGAACGAACTGCGCATGGCTGCGGACAAGAAAGATGCCACAAACGAAACTACTTCAGTGTCATCATTAAGCCATCCCGATATGGACAGCCTCACGCCGCCCTCCCGCATAAAGCATGAAAGAAAGCTTGATGACAGTAAGTTTATGCAAACTTTTTTAAATTATCTACGTAAAATGTTACTCTTGCCGTGCACGTTTGGTTTTGGTGAAAAATATCAATGTCAACAATTTTGAAAAAATGTTTGACAAGTAGGTTCGTTGCCGACTTTTTGCAATAAAAAGTTAACCGCCTTGCATTTTGTGTAACTGCGTATTATTATAACACCCACAACCACATGGTATGCCATTTCTGACTGTAGGGTAATAAAATTGGATTGAATTGAACTGAATATTTGAGTCACATCAATACTCACTACTGGACCTGTACATGAAACTAGTTTTGTAAGCATGCTGAATGGCTGGAAATGTGGTTGCCCATTGGGCACCACCAAGAGCTCCGTGACCGCGCGGTAATCCAAATCCTTAAAACTTACCTTGAATCAGGACGAACTTGTGGTCCTTTCAGTTGAAATCTTTGGCATTCCATAATGTCACGATCCTGTCTGGAACAACCATAGCAAATAGCATAATTATTATGATGAAAGGGCATGCTGAAATCCAAGAAGCTCAACGAGAGACAACAAATTTCAGGAGATGTTGATCTTAAAACTTTTAATAATTATAAAAAAATGGACATGTAAAAAAGCATATGTACACAATTTATGATAGGAATATACAAATTGCAAATGTTGGGGCATTTGCACGGTGCGCAAAACAGCGTGCAAGAAACCCCTAAACCTGATTAATTAACACTGTTATTCATCTTTGTTAAGACAAGGTCCAAACAAGCCCTCACGTCCTCGAGGCTGTCGTGACCATTGCCGTTAACTTGTATCTCCCTATCCAGATATTCGCTCGCAAGGTCCTGTAGCGAGCGCCGGTACGGGAGTCCGGCATGGTGAGGGTAAAGGACCGACGTGTCGATGACCTTTGAGTGTTCTATGCGGAGTCCGATGAAGTCGTTTTCCAGACCGTGCCCCAAAACGACGGTGTCATCGCGGACGTGTCTCAAAACCTCCTTCCGGGCACGCTCCAGAGTCGTCGTCGCCCCTTGGAAATGTTCCTCGGTCAGGCCGCTGAAGGGCGTGTTGTAGTCCACGATCGGGCGATCGGGGGCCACGATGACGTCCAGAAGCACGTCGCCGGTCCAGTCCATCAGCGTGACGCGTGCAACTTCAAGGCCCTCTTCCGTAAAACACATTTCACAGTCCAAGGCCACGATTCCCGGATCCGGTCCCTGCATCGTGAATAAGCCGATCCGTGGACTTAAAAAATCGTTCAAGAATCCGTCCTTCTTGATGATGCTGACGTGACGGTCGGTCGTCGTGCAACCCGCCGAATCCGGAGAAGACGCGCAGCAAGTGTACTCTCGGTATCCGCCGTTCTTCCGAACCTTGCCCAAGTGATGCGTGCAGGGATTTCGCGGGGAACTTTTGTCGTAAAAATCCTTGCAACGACAACATTGGCGATACTGCTGCGATGACGAACTCCTGGTCCACGGAGGGTTGGTGGGGTGCACATAAACCATTCCACGATTGGTGTCCCATCTCGGGAAGCCGCGGTCGCAGAGTTGGGTTTCCGTTAGGGTGTAACGGCACATCTCATCGTACAATCTCTTTGGATTGGAAATCACGGATGGTTGGCAAATGGAAGGAGACATGATCATCATCTGAGCACGAAACAAGTTTACGCAACTTTGGAAGTTTTCATCTATCATCCGGACATGATGTTCAAAGATAGATCTCGGCGAAATAATCTGAGATCGCAGTTGGTCGTTGCGGTAAAACCAAGGTAGATCCGATGCCTCCATTTCTGCAATATTAAAGACAGATCTGAAAATGTTCTGGCCGTAAGATGTATCGACAGGACGTAACACTGGAGGCTCCGGAGAAGCGTTGAGGTTCTTGGTCTTCGGATTCTGGAATGATAGATTAAAAATTATTAGAAAGTGTGGAATGATAGAATAAATTATTAGAAATGTGATGAATTTCATGATGAACTTAAAAAAAACAACACTTGAGACAAACTTAGGAAAAAAAGCGTGTCCATCAACGCCACTTAAATGCCCCACTTCCATAATTATTAATAATTTAATTAGAATATTGAAATATATATACAGCGTGAATAAAAAGTATTTCCCTCCCTCCCCAACATTTTCATAACGAAAGGCAAAATTGAAAATTGTGACGAGTGTGATGAATTTGGGTGACGTCTTCCTGTACTGATTAAAAAGTTTAAGCAGAGTATAAAAATACTCAAAACTTATGAGTACATTTTTCTCGATTACACTTATACATCCAATGAGTGAGCTGCGGGCACTCCCCATCCAGACTAGAATTGCTGCAATAGCTTCAATTCCAAGCGGATGATGATCGGACTTGGACAAACGTGGGCTGCAGCCATACCTCTAAGATGAACCTATGCTTGTTCATTAATTGCAGAGGCTTCCTTTCATGAATTCTACAGATGTACCACCTACTCCGCCAGTGGAATCCATGGAAGGAGGCCTCTGCCTTGGATAAGCATGCATGAGCTCATCTTAGATGTATCGTTTCATCCCACATTTGTCCAATTCCCATCCTCATTCGCCCGGAATTGCAGCTTTTGCAGCAATTCTATTCTTTGAGGTGGGACATTTCCACTCACTCGTTGGAAGTACACGTGTAATGAAGAACGATGTACTCATAAGTTTTGAGTACTTTCTTAATCAGCTTATACCTTTTAATCAGTAGGGGAGAGTGGGTAGGAATGGGATGCAGGAGGAATGGGACATTGCCAATGATTTAAAATTTGAAAGTGTAAAACGTTTGACACTCGTCTACATTGCACTTGTGTTTCCATATTCGTTTGTGTAAAATGGTGGCCTTGTGATGAAATGCGAGAATATGGGAAGGAAAAGCGTGATTTAACTACCAAAAAGTATTTTTAACTTCAAATATAAACTCGTCTAAAAGTATTATTTATAGAGGAAATGTATTCAAGTTAAGTACATTAATAGCAGTTAGGATGGTTATGATGTTATTAGACGTTTCACACTAATCTGCCAGGTCTTTTTAATCCTGCAGTGTGTTTGAGACAAAGACCTATAGTGGCATGAGGATTGGGACACAATAGTGCAGGAGAAATGGGACAGTCCCTGTTGCTGGAATTTAATGCATTTTTGGTTTAAGAACTTTAGCATGCGCAGGTCGCACGTGCAACACTTCTTTTTCTGTTGCATGTTAAAGCGGGTGATTTTGTTTTGGTGAGATTTGCCATGAAAAATAATGTGGGGATGAACTCGAAGAAGCTGAAATATCTTTTTTAGCAAAGAAAGGAGAAAGCCGTGAATTTTGAATTTCCTTATACACAATACATAAATATGGTTACAAAACTTGATGTCATTCTAAAGCTTCTCCAGCTTTTTCTGTGCAGAGGAAGATCAAAATTGCGGGAAATCTGCATCGATGTTATAGTTAATTTTCAATAGTTCATTAGTTTTTGTAAACATTTTTTTTACCTTCTAAAAAGTAAAGTGTGTTCATATTATTGCAAATAAATCAAAAAAATTAATTTAGTGTGGTATAATCCTTTGTATCATTGTTTTAAAAACAGTGTCCTGCGCGCAGGAGGAATGGGACAATAGGGAGAGTAGTTTTATGTCAATTATTTTTCTTATTCTAGTAATAAGAAAATATTTTTAACATTGTGCACAATATTCACAATATAGTATAAAATAAATTTGTGAATAAAATTTGTTACGTTTTATGGTTTGTGGACTATGGATAATTTTAAAAATATAAAGGTGAAAAATGGCCCATTCCTACCCACTCTCCCAAATTCAACAAAATTCATCCAATGTACTCAATTACTGCGCAAAACTGATGCATACTCGATTGCATTAATACTCAATGACATTTATAATCGCCTGTTGTGATTATAAATTTGTAATCGAGTGGATTGCACTCATATGTTTGAGTATTTGTATTATATATAGTATTACTGCTGTACTGAGCAGTATTATCCACGTTATTCCCAAATATATTCCACACACTCAATTACATCGGTATACAGTCTTTGTGAGCACATGTGCAATCGAGTACAATGTACTCGTAGTAAGTTTTGAGAACTTTCATACTCATTGTAAACTTTTTACTCAGTACACTGTACTTATTACTCAAATTCAATCAAATGTACTCAATTACTGCCAACACTGCATATAGAAATCTTGGGGTGAGCAATTTGATGGTGCAAAACTATTTGGCCTTTGACCATGTTTTAATGGTCATTCACACAGGAAATACTTAAAGGATGCAAAATAGACATATAGTTTGATTTTGAACTTTGTAGAGGAGGATGGTATCAGTCCTCAAATGCTTTATTTATAGTTTTGCAATGTCCGTCTGTGAATTTATTACAAGTTTTTTGTGATGCACTCCGGTACAGTTTTGAAGCATTGCGTGATAAATTGCAAGGGCCTTTGGGTCCTATAGGAGCGAAGCAAATGTATTGCATATGGTGGTTTATTTTCAGAAATGCTAAAACACGTTATCAATAGAAACACAACTGCATTTGGGCATGCTCTCTTCCTTAAAAAAGGTGGACCAAATGTCTATTTTACATCCTTCAACTACTTCCTATGTGAATGACCATGAAATCATGGTTAAAGGAGGAAACAGACGTTTTAATCATGCTGCATGCATATATATATATATACATATATATGGGAGAGTAAGTAGGAATGGGCCTACATTCCCTGTTGCTGGCTTTTTCCTGCATTTGTCTTTTTAGAACTTTAGCACGTGCACCAGTTTTTTTTGTTTTTTGTTAAAAATCTGTTGATTTTGCGTCGTTGAAATTTTCAAAGAAAAATAATGTGGGCACGAACTCAAAGAAGCTCATGAAATATCATTTTTTGTAAAGAAAGGAGAATACCGTAAGCGTGAGTTTTAAATTTCGTGATACACAAAAACACATAAACACTGAAAACTTCAAATGTGCAAAAAAGCACATTAAATGTGTAAAAAAGTTGCGCACACATAAATGTGCAAAATTACCTATTTTTATATGCAATATAACACATTTGAATGTAACAAATGCACAGTGGTGTGTTTTGACAACACACTACTGTTCCAATTTAAAATACAAAGCAAAAACTGGTTCTTACCTCGTTACTTTTGCTGCAAAGGGTCCAAATATCCACGTTTGGGGCTTAGGTACTCGTCGGATGGTGTTTCCAAGGTACTTTAGAGAAGCAATGCTAAGAGTAGCGTGGTGAACACTGAGTGTAGTGGCGGAAGTGAGGTGTGGTGGGTCCTCTATCGTCATTGGCCCTTTTCTTTGAAGTATGACTGATCCTGAGTAAAAAAACCCAATTAAGTCTCTTGTGGCATATGACCTACTTTCTAAAAAAAGAAGGTCTGGGTCAGGCATTTATTGTCATACCGATCTATTGTTTTGTGATACAAGTTAAGAAAATATCCAAAAATGAGGCTATTTTTACCGCATTTAATCTCTGGAGAGTGGTATGGTGTATACTGAAACGTGTTTTTCAAGGAAATCGTGAATGTTACACACAAAACACTGCCAGTTTCTCAAAATATTGTCAAAAATATACTTTCAAATAGTGCAAATAGTTTCCTCCACGTTTTCCAAATCCCCAAAAATTCTTTCAAACTCCCAACGTTTCCTAATAAAATGTAAACTTTTCTAAAACCAAATGCCAAAACTCCTAAACTTTTGCCAAATCTCAGCGTGAGAATTATGTATAGGAGATAGTGGGTAAAAATGGGCCATTTTTCCCCTTTTAACTTTTTTCAATAATACACAAACCATAAAACGTAACGATTTTTATTCACAAATTTACTTTCTACTATATTGTGAATATTGTGCACAGTGTTGAAATGATTTTCTCGTTACTATAAAATAAGAAAAATAATTGAAATTAAACTACTTTCCATATACTAGTGTCCCATTCCTCATGCGCGCTTATGATTTGGACACTGTTTTATAAAATGAATATACAAAGGATTTTACCACACTAAATTAATTTTTTTAAATTTTTTTTGCAATATATAATAGGAACACACTTTAACTTTTAGCAAGAATTTTTTTACGAAAAATTACGAACTGCTGAAAATGAACTAACATCGACGCAAAAGGCGTAGATGCCCCGCAATTTTGATTTTCCTCCACACGGAAAAGTGTGAGACCTGGAACGGGCAAAATATCGACCGTTTATTTTTTCATTTTGATGCAGTGTTAAGCGGAGGAATTTTGTATAGGGAAAACTGAAAAATGTCAAAAAGTAAAATTATAGTAGCAGAACAACCAGAATATTTACCACGAGTTTATTTTTTGATATTTGTCATTCTTTAATTTCACGAAATTTCTCCATTTATACTATTGTTTTGGTAATAATATTCCCCCTTATATAAATGTAAATTCAATAATATAACCATGAATGGATCTTTCGGGCCCTTTGAACAGCCAAGTATAGCCATATTAACCATCCATATTCATGATTTGCCATGCATGGATGGGCATATTTATAACCAAGAATGGACCATTTGGGGGCTTTCAATGACCACGTGCATGTGTGTTTTCCTATCTATAAAATACATAGCGAAAAGTGGTTCTTACCTCGATGTCCACGTTTGGGGCTTATAGGTCCTCGTTGGATGCGCTGGAGTTTGTTTCCAAGGTACTTTAAGCAAGCGATGCATAGCGTGGCGAACACTGCATGGGACTGTAGCAGTGGAAGTGAGGTGAGGTGTTGGGTCCTCTATCGTCATTGGCCCTTTTCTTTGAGGTATGACTTTACCGGATAAAGAAAATAATTAAGTACCTTTGGGGCATATGACCTTCGTTTTAACGAAAGAATGTCTGGGTCAGGTGACAAACGTAAAGGGCCTCACTGATTTGAAATTGAAAGTTTGACATCATTCATCCAAATATACACCTCTTAATACGCGGCTTTCTATAATTATGGAATTTTTTTCGATTTATGGCCCACAATGCTTCGTTTTGCGGCTTTACGGTCAACTTTTCCGGGACGTATGTAGGCCGTAAAGCGAGGTGTGGGTGTAACGCCTTCTTCGTCCTCAAAATTTGTTTTTAAACATGTTATCGCTTTATGTGTGGAAATGGAATGCAGAAAAGAAATCGTCGGATTAGTTAAAAAGTATTGTCTGCTAAGAATGAGCAAACAATAACAAAAAACTTTGGGCGCAATGGTTAAAAATGACATTTCAGAGACCTAATGCAGGCACAAATTGAACCTTAACTCATGCACGTAGAATAAAAATTCAGAATGCATGGTTTTTCATAGTTTTGTAAAAGTGTAAAATTCCTCCTTAATTTTGTAAGAGCTAACTCGCTCACCCTATAAGTAATTAATCGAAGAGCGTTTTATTGTATAGAAATTAAATTTCATTCAAACAAGTGCTGCAATTGAGATAGCTCCGCATTATAACTTACTTTATAAAATAACCCATGTTAACCGTATTAAATTTACGTGACATTATACATGCACATTTTCCATGCTCTCCGTGCGTGTGTGTTCGTGAACTGAAGCATCCAGCGGCGGCTCGTGCATAGGCACTGTGGAACTGCAGCACCCCCAATCACTGGATATCATCGATAACATTTAATATGATGAGTATTTTTTTTCTGAAATTCTTTCTAATTTCATTTATTCTTTAATTTATCCCCCAGTTAATGAAAAAAGATTTTAAAAAATGTGCATACATATGCAACTGCGTTTCACAGCTCCAGCGGCATACACCAGGCAGCGAGGGAGAAAGAGGACTGTCTCTCCCGCACTCACGACGTGCTTTGCGGCATTACTCCGCAACACCCCCACTAATTTTTCTACGAGCCGCCACTGCTTTCAAATATACAGCCATCTCTCGAGAGTAACTCTTGAGTGTTCTCGGTTACGCAATCGGCTGAAAGCGATGAACTCTCAAATCGACAGCCATCTTAGAATAGCTATTTCTCGAGAGTAACGCTTTGAGTGTTCTCGATAGCGCAATCGGTTGAAAACAGTGAACTCTTAAATGGACAACCATCTGACAGTTATCGATAACGCAATTGGTTGAAAACAATGAAAACTCAAATGGACACAATCTCTCGAGAGTAACTGGAGTGTTCGCGATAGCGAGATCGGTTGAAAATAATGAACTTTCCAATGGACAGCCACTTCTCGAGAGTGTTCCCGATAGCGCAATCATTTGAAAGCAATGAACTGTCAAATGGACAACCATCAGAGAGTAGCCATCTCTCGAGAGCAACGCTTGAGAGTGTGTTCGATAGCGCAATCGGTTAAAAACAATGAACTCTCAAAAGGAGAACCACCTGAGAGTAGCCATAACTCGAGAGTAACTCTTTAGTTTTCTCGACAGTTCAATCGGTTAAAAACAATGAACTTTCAAATGGACAACCATCTAAGAGTAGTCTTATCACGAAAGTAACTCTTGAGAATGTTCTCGATAGCACAATCGGTTGAAAACAATGCATGCAGTCTCAAATGGACAACCATATGAGAGTAGCCATCTCTCGAGAGCAATGGCGGCTCGTAGAAAAAATAAGTGGGGGTGCTGCGAGTACCGCTGCGGAATAATGCTGTAAAGCACGCCAGTCGCGACTGCTGGAGCGACAGTGCTCGCAGCTTCCCATGTGCATATATTATTACTTTTTTTTAAATAGTCAAATGTGTGCTATCGTTAATTCGAATACGTGTGCAAATACGAGAATTTACTATACATACACAGCTAATAATGTCCGTTAATTTGCACATGCTGTAAGCAGGTGGCAGCACGAGAATTCAAATTAACGAACATTTATCAAACTTGTTTTTTAATTTTTTAAAAATCTACCACTTCAAAGTGAAAAAGCTGATCCACCAAGATATTTTAAACAATTTTTATTTTTATTTAATCTCTTTTTGTTTGGCTGTGAGTGTCGTTTAAAATCCACCTTAAAACGCTAATGTAGACAATTAAACATATGGTAATCATGCTCATAGTTGGGTGCTAACTCGTATACATGTATGTACATGTCTGCCAAACACTCTGGCAAAATGGCAGATATGCATATATATATATGGTGAAAACATGACTATGTGTAAAACATTGCAATTTAATTTGGCTAAGGTATTCTGGCCCTTCATCACCCATATACGATCCATTTTCTGAAAAATATGGCCTATATTCCATCTGAGTTTTAGTATTACTGGAATCAACTGCCTGTATGGTTATTCACAAAAATGAAAATAAAATATAAATGGATTCAAAATAGATTACAATTATTTATTTAACTAAATTTGACGTCACAATTTGAATACCTCACTGACATGTGCGACATTCGAAACGATGTTATTAACCGAAATTGAAGACTGGAAGCGTATATGCATGGTCTGTTTTGTGACCTCGTTTCCTGCCACCTAAGAATGGGAAAACCAGACAGGCCATTTTCCTCGATCTCAAGTTCTTGCATCTACATGTCCTGCATCTATGCAGCGCCTGGAGATTCCAAAGCGATGGATGTCCTCTTCACTCTTATCATTTGTTTTGGCTTCCAGCTGGAAAAAAAGAAATAAGAACATAAATGAATTTTTAGTTTTACAAATTTACTCTTGCTGTGAAAATCATTTGGAAAAAAAAATAGAAATCATTATAAAATCTAAAATCTATTGTTTAATGATCGTATCCCCTACTTGAACCACGTAATTTGCAATATGCGTCTAAATCTGCATCCATTTCTTCTGCCGTTGTAAGCTTTCTACTTGTATTACCTCCCCGTTGACTTCTAGGATCTCTTCCCCTGAAAATAATTATGCAAAAAGCTGTTAATACAAATAAATCTTTGAAAAGGGATTAGAAAACATTTACCTAACCAGAATAGCTGCTGAATTACCTTATTCCTTGGTTTCCTTTTCTTTCGCCAGCACTATTACCATCGTCTCCACCGCCTCCTCCGCCACCTCTCATATTGAACCAGCCAGCAGTTCTTCGTCTATCGTCCGGAATTGAAGAGGTTGCAAATTTAATCTTCAATTGTCCACCATCTAGTGGTACGTTGTTGTATTGTTTCATTGCTTTTAAGGCATCCGCCTGATGTTCAAATACGACTTCGGCAGTGCCAAGAGATCTTTTTGAGGAGTCATAATTTAAAGCCGCTTTATTCAGAGGTCCAAATTCATCAAATAATTCCTAAATAATAAAGAAAGAATCAAAGTTAAAACATATACTTTACACAGTTTCATTGCAAACTAAATTGAAAAATAAAGATTATATAGAATGAAAATTCACGTTTTACTAACCTTAATATCAGCATCTGTTACTCCAAAATGAAGATTTGAGATGAGTAGTTTCGCACCGTCAAAAGAACGAACGCCGGTCACAGCACCTCCTTTGTACAAATCGTCTTTATGCTGCAAAAAAAGTACCAAAGAAATGTTAACATCACATGTGTACATCATGCAGGCATCCATCCATAGCAATTCTGGGCTATAGATCGAGATGCTAGTTCACTTAAAGTTACTTACCCAGGTGTACGGCGACGGCCTGATATTTCTTCCTCGCTGGCGTCTGATGGGCCTCACACCACCACTTCTCGGCTGTGGTGTACTCCTACTTCCCCGACCGGTGCCTCTACCACCTCGGCCTCCTCTGGTATCACCAGCAGCACCATTCTTCCTGCTTAACGCGATGATATCGTCGAGGGATAAATCCATTTTGTCCGTAATTTTACAGGAGAGTAACAAGAATGTAAACTTAGAGAGCTGAAGAACAAACGCTAGCTAGCACAACAGAAAGTCGAAAGCTGGGTTTATTGAAAGCAAGTGTGCCCTTACCTTTAACAGGTTGAAGATATGGCCCCGCCTGCCCTCCTATGTATGGAACATCATTGGTGCCCACCAATGGGCATCCGTATACCTCATTGGTATCTCTATACACCTATATATGCCTCGTCACACGGCCTTTTTAATTATGGCACTTTTTCGCTTAAGGGCCAACTTTTCCAGAACGTATCTAGGCCGTAGAGCGAGGTATGGGTGTATTTATAAATTTAATGTATGTGAGTGTTATTATTAGTTTTCAATGTATTTATATATTACTGGAAAAGTTGGCCATACAGCGAAAAGCTGTATAACGAATCAATTCTTTCTGCAAATAGCCTCCTGGGAATGCATTCCTTATAGTATGTGGATTAGTAGTACAACAAAAGGTCATGCCAAATTGGGAATGGTTATTTTTCAAAACCAACAAACATACGTAGGTAGTATTTTAGAGAATCCTTATAGAGATAAGTTGATTTGTTAAAAACGAAAGTTTGTATATGCTGAATTACAATTCTGGTACATCGAAACAGTTTTTATACCCATATTAATTACGAACCTCGTATTTTATTTGTTAGTGGAATGTATAAATATAATATTATTATTACACAATGCTTTTACAAATTTCTGGATACTG
The DNA here is from genome assembly GCA_034696925.1 of Leptoiulus proximus. Taxonomy (NCBI): domain Eukaryota; kingdom Metazoa; phylum Arthropoda; class Diplopoda; order Julida; family Julidae; genus Leptoiulus; species Leptoiulus proximus. The sequence goes on from JAQIWY010000007.1 coordinate 15,862, forward strand.
ATAGCATTATTTATGAAATTTCTTCAATAATGTGTTTTGCATTTCTTAGCACTGTACTCTAACCACAAGGTAATATTTCCTTAGGTAAATACTATGTAAATACATTGCAAACTAATATAATAACACTCACATACATTAAATTTATAGATACGTTCTGGTAAAAATGGCCCTAAAGCGAAAAAGTGCCATAATTAAAAAGGCCGTGTGAAGAGGCATAGCTGTATAGGGATACCAATGAGGTATACGGATGCCCATTGGTGGGCACCAATGAGGTTCCATACATAGGAGGGAAGGCGGGGCCATATCTTCAACCTGTTGAAGGTAAG
>JAQIWY010000008.1:0-14861 GCA_034696925.1 Leptoiulus proximus
CCATATATAATCTCTTTGAGGTTAAGGTCTGGGGATTGTGGTAGAGTTTTCAACTGACAGAGTGTGCTGTACAAGAACCATTCTAAGGTAATTCTAGCTGTATGCTGGGGATCGTTGTACTATACCGGTCTATAAACTACTCCTCCAGCCCTAACTTCATTGCACTTTTAAACAATTTAACGTGCAACACATTCACATATGACTTGGCAGTCATATTACCATTAATAAAATAAAGGTTTCAAACGACAATGTATTCCATGACACTGCCTCCTCCATGTTTCACTGTCTTGAACATGCTTTGCGTGTCCAACGCACAGAATGTGATATTTTCAGCACACGTGCAATACCCTATTATATATGAACTGCTTCACACTTTATCACTTTTCACGAATTCATACTTTATTCCCAATTACACTGAAATTAAGTAAATTCTAATGACAAAAACAAAATGGGTACCCTGGACAAATGTATAAAAATCATCAAATACTGAGACAAATGTTTAAAATTTTCTTCAATTAAACTGGAATGTTGAAAATCCATACAAAGTATTTGATCTCCATGTTGGTATATATATAACCTATAGCTCTTTTGCAAGACGACAGTTGCTGAATATCACATTTAAATTTGGATAAAAGAGAAATGGCACCACCTATAAAGAAATCCCAAAACCTCTTTGTGACTTGGTCATACAAAAATGGCTAAAAAATAAGAAGCCGGGAGCAATTGGCACTGAACTAGCGCTAAAGCCATCAGCAATCAACAAAATCATCACAAAATATAAGTAAACAGGAACTAGTAGTGTTCGCCCAAAGAGTGGCCGTCCATGTGCAACGACAACAGCAGAAAACAGCCACCTCTGAGGGATTTTCTGAAGTTCCAGAAAACAGATAGCAAGGCAAATCAATGCTAAATGGAACACCATCACCAACAAAGAAGTTTTAGTGAAAACAACAACTCGTAGAATTAAGGAGCTATATATAGGCTTTTTCTTTTATGCTATAGTGTGAAGAGACTACTGCTAACCTCTAAGATGAGGAAGAAACGCCCTTCTTGGGCAAAAGATCACAAGATGTGGACTGCAGAAGACTGTAAAAGGTGATTTTTAGTGATGAAAGTTGATTTTGTCTTTTCAATGATGGCAAACAATATGATGTGCGTCATCCTGGAGAAAAGCTTCATCCAGCTTGTGTATCAAAAACTGTGAAATTCCCACCAGGTATCATGGTTTATGGTACAATATGTGCAAAAGGTCTTGGAAACCTTGCATGCTGTTTGTTTTCTGGAACTTTAGAAAATCCCTCGTAGGTGGCTGTTTTTTGCTGTTGTTGTTGCATGTGGTCGGCCACTCTTTGGGCGAACACTAGTTTCCGTTTCCCTATATTTTGTGATGGTTTTGTTGATGGCTGATGGCTTAAGCATTAGTTCAGTGCCAATTGCACCCTGCTTCGTATACGAAGCAGGGTGCCATTTTTGTATGACCAAGTCACGAAAAGGTTGTGGGATTTGTTTAGGTGGTGCCATTTCAATTTCCCTCAAATTTAAATGTGATATTCAGCAACTATCGTCTTGCAAATGAGATAGATTATTTATCAGCAAGGAGATCAAATACTTTGCATGAATTTTGAGCATTCCAGTTTAATTGAAGAAAATTTCCAAAGATTTGTCTCAGTATTTGATCATTTCGATACATTTGTCCAGGGTACACATTTTGTTTTTGTCATGAGAATTTAATTGATTTTTGTGTATTTGGCAAAAAATTGTTTCTAAAGCTGACAAACAGGTCCCACTTAATACTCCCTAGTCTATTTTCCGCTAGCATTTACCAATTTTTCCATTTGTCGGCGATTAGAAATTTAACCATTTAAATTGCAAGGCCCAACATTTATGTAAGCATGCATGGTGTATATATCTTGGTTTTACATGAGAATCTCAAATTAGATTTTAAGGTGTTTTTTAGTCTTATAAATGTTTTTAATGTTGCATGACCATTTGTTTCACATGCATTGTATATATTTACGTTTTTTACAAAGTCACGTAAATATCCAAACGATCGCCATGTTCATGGGGGCATTGAGTGAAAACCACGTTATTGAACATTCCTGATGACTGGTTTTATCATTGCATCTCATTCCACTATAAGACTTTAAATTGAAGGGGTTATTGCAACAATGTGATAAGCCACACTTTTTTCAAGAATGACGTTTTCACATTAAACTATACCCCAGTACTATTTCTAGCTATTTGGTTATTACCTTCTTAAATTTCTTCTAGATTGAATTACAAAACAGATAATCATCTTGTTGCCCACATGAAAATCAGTTGTTTTTTTTACTAAAAACGTGATAAGCCACAAGCAAAGATGGCGTAAAATAATGACAACATGCTGCGTAATGAGCGAAAATTGTTTGATTTTAGAGATATATTAGGTGAGAATAATGAATGTGGATTACCACAAAGAATAAGAGGAATCGTCTCATTCAAGCTCTGTAAGATATATGAATAAAACAATTTGTGGCTTATCATCACCAAAAATCCTTCAGGAAAAATTATCATTAAAAATTATTTAAGATTTTTAACATTAAGTTGTAACTATGCAATACTTTATGATACTGATATACTTATATCCCGTTTCTATTTTGAGCAAGATCCATTCGAAAAATATATAGTGTCTTAGTCATGTGCATGCAGCTCATTTTATTATTAAATGTGGCTTATCATAGTCTTGCCAGAAACGTTTATGATCATGTCGAGATCATAATATATAGAACACAAATTTTAAAAAAAAATGATTATTTAACATTAAAAGTGAAACATAATTTTGCAGTAATCCACAAAACTGTTGGTACTGTAAAAAAAAAATTGTATAATAATTATTCCTCAGGATTAAATTAACTTCTGAATGTTGGGAGGGGTGCCTATTATGCTTAAAGATTATGATAACATAAACAATTGTTAATTGGATCGTCCATTAGAATTATGGAATTTTTTCCTCTCCTGAACAATTTGAAATGAGTGGCTTATCACATTATTGCAATAAGCCCATCAATTCCTTAATTATCAAATTCATCGTTACTATGTTTATTTAACGGATTTTTATCGTTAAATTCACTGGCTATAATTTTACGTGCAATATTAATGCAAAACCGAATTCCCCAGAAGATTTTCAATATTTTTACTACCGATTTCATAATATTTTTACGTCGTTTTAGTGTTTGTATATACCAACATTAAACTATGGTTGAAATTACGGATGTACTTTGGTTAGGATTGGTTACTATTTAGAATTCATTCAGATGATTAAAGAGTGCTTGACATATATACTGAACCTTGAACATGCATGTAGTAATAAAGCATTAAAGGTTCTATAGCTTCTATTGCAGATTATACGTATATCATGATTATAAAAAGTGAACAAATCCATAATCCGAGCACTATATTTAATCATGCAATTAATACAAAGAAAATATATATGTTAAATGCATATTTCATGCCTTCAAAGTAATAAAATCAGAGATTAAAAAACTTAACTTAAGCCATCGCTTGCGATGCATGCCTGGCATCGATATATATACTTGTAGCTTTAATGGCATTTTGCAATAATCTCTCTGCTTTATCGATGCATCCAACTTTTAATCAATGGACGTATATCTTTTTATCATGTCTAAACAAAAACAATGTATTTTGAGAATGCATGATTCTATTGAAAATATATATATATATAGTGTGGATGTTAAAAGGCGAAGGAAAATGCAAACGACAAATGCACACATTTAGGATAATACCGGAATTTGGAGCAATTTCGTGTAAACTGGGGCTGTTCAGGTAATTCGTTACGTTATATATATTATACTCAGCACACAAAATGGAAATATACCATGCATTGGTATAATAGCATCTCGCCATGATTCAATAAAAAGGAAACGTGTGTATGTATATATATATATATATATATATGGAGCATCAAGGTTCTAGCTTCTGTTATAGTTTAGAGATCGTAATTATAAAAATGTATAACAAATTCATATTCGGAAAACTATAGTTAAAGAATTAATGCAAAGAATATGACATGTATATATGTATAGGAAACCTAGATTCAACCTTCCATTTATACTATTTACGATGAAGGGGCGCCACATGCCCATGTGCAGATTGTGCCCCATGCACATATACATATAAGGGGGTTATTTTGGCTATAATCCTATATAGCATGAGTCGTACAATTTTTTTTTTCCATATGGGACACACAAACTGACGTAACCACTGACGTAAAAATCAAATACAGACAAGTAAAGGCGCACATTTCTCGTGGTTTAAATCCCTATAACAATGGTTTCTCTTAAGGAATGCATGGTAATGACATTGATTCTGAGACCTTCTATAGAAGGAATTTCTGTTGAAAAGGGGAAAACTCTTTCATGAGAAAAGTCATATAGTTCAAAGACTGATTGGCTTAACAGTGAAAATTCTAAAAATATGCATGGTAATGACATTGATTCTCAGAATTATCCTATAGGATAATTAGCAGGAATTTCTGTTGAAGGGGGAAAACTCTTTCATGAGAAAAGTCATGAAGTTCAAAGACTGATTGGCTTAACAATGAAAATTCTAAAAATAAGCATGATTCATAATCGTGAATTGATTAATCCACCAATAACTTTAACATGCACTGTTGAAAATCATACTCAAAAAACCACACCAAAAAACCCCCGAAATTGATTAAGAAAATGATCACATGCATATAACGGATTTTCTGTGAAATGTATAATTAATTTGTTAATCATATATGCCGTAAAAGTGGACTGGAACAAGATCAATTTTAAAAAAGTGCTTAACCATTACGATCCTGATATGGCATGATTTTTATATACATATACTTTCTGGTCATTTTCTGGCGAAAAGTTTCATGAGTTTTTAATTTAGAAAAATCTGATTTTTATGACGAAAGATTGTAATTTTACTGTTGAAAAGTCGTATTTCTACTAGAGAATATTAAAATTTTACTGTAAAAGACTCGTATTTAAGGTATTTTTACCCCAGGAAAATTGAACTTACGGAACATTGCAGTAATCGTGTTAACGATCGAGTTGATCAACACGCTTTCTGAAAACGTTGTTTATATACGAATTAAGTGCATGGCATTCTGTATAAATATACAAAATATTGTACAAATTATAAAAATGTGCACAAATTTCATCTTTTAACAAAGATAACATATTTAAGAATAATATAAGTTAGCACTATACAGCTCATTGCAAGGTATATATACTCAAATTTTAAACTCATGCAATTCATTAAGTTTTGGATGTAGAACGATGCAAAAATGTCATGCATATTTTATCAGTCTTATTCAAGTATAATGAAACACGTGGCCAACATGGTGTGATTCCCCGTGGTTTTATCCTGTGATGAATGCTTTAAAATTTAACCAATTTTTTTCATATTTAAACGTGTTATTTTTTTTCGCTAACTAAACTTGATTTTATGGCATGACAATAAAAACAATAGGAACTTACCTTGATGAATGCGCTCCACCTTTACGTTTCATAAAAGAAATTCAATCAGTCTAACGAAAAAAACCGTTATATTTGAGCTTTGAGACCGTATATCTTCCACGTCGATGCCTAATGCAGAGTGACGGTGGTCCGTTTGGTGCACACCTTCTCTTCTATGTATACGCTTTGCATGGTTGGTTGGTTGAGGTTTAGGGGCTCAGAGGCTACTTCCCAATGGGTGAATGGATAGGGTCGTACAGGAGACAAGTCGGGCGGGATTTGTATATGCTGGGGTAAAAATACGTATACGCTTTCCAGGGGTCATGTGATCATGTTATCTTTAGAGCATTGTATACGTTTTCAATAGTCATGGGATCTTAATTCCGCGGGGACTTTTAAATTATACTAAAATTTAAAACTCCCAAATAAATGCTGATTAAGTCTCATATACCCTCCCTGCAGTCTGATCAGTTAAATAGGGCCATTCTACATGTGCTATAAAAGATTAAAGTTGGTTGCGCAGACTGTCCCATTGTCCCCCAAGACCAGGCCACAGTGGGACATGGCATGTGGTCTATACGCGAATTTAAATTAAAACAAATTTTACAAGAAAAAAAACACCACATTGATTAATTGTGCACGTTTAATTCAGCACGTCAATTTAAAATTACAAATAACACAAACGATTAAAATTACCCGTAATTACAACAGCTTTCATATTTTCACTGCTTACTTGTCCAAATGTGGTTTTTTTGTGATTGTGAACCATTTTTACTTTAAAACAAATTTAAACATGGCATTTACATTTAAAGTTATGATTAATAGCGGTATGCTGGGGCATGTCCCACTGTACCCCATAATGTTGTAGTCCATTGTACCCCGTATAACCAAATTGATTTGAATAAGGCCTTACAACTGACCACAAGGCTAATTAACACAAACTTTAGTTTTGAAATTATAGGTGGATATACATATCGTCAATGGTATATTTCAGCATTACTAATGTTTTATAATTACACCTAGAATAAAAATCCAATTGCGAGTTGAATAATTACTTTTCAAGAACAAAAACTTAAGTGCAAATAGTTTCTTCTATTACTTGTGTCCGAGCGCGGAAATTTTGGTAAACGAAAAAGTGCTGCATACATGCAGCTTTGCAAATCAAAAGCATTGTGTTGCTGATAAAAACTGATTTTATATAAAGACATTGTCCCCTACTTCTGTATTTTTATATTCTGCATGGCCCGATTTAGCCAAATTCCTGCATGTATATAATACCTGCCTTTGGCAAGTCATCTATGACCAATCAACTCTGTGATTGGGTATGGTCATCTCGATACCCAATCACAGAGTACCATACCTACATGTAGCACGTGACGTCAAACAATCCCTCCACGAGGACCTAACCATGCATCGATGACCTTAACCTTCCTCACTTCAGTTTGATTTGTGAAAGAGACTGTGCCATTTCAAACAGCAACATCCTGATCGCCACGTGCACGTGTGAAATCACAACGTTCTACTTTAACAGCTGTATTTGTAAGTAAAATTTATGATTTGTAATTTTAAAAATGCATGTCTTTGTAAGGACTCATGGACATGATATACAAATAACCTTAAGTATATTAACGTAAATCTGAATTTATGACTACTATTGTATAATCGCGCGAGCATGAATAGAAATTATACTTTTCGCCAATAATTAAGTATACACTCCTATATACCTAGGTATACGGCCTTTCGCTATAACTGCCTTTTTTAATTATGGCACTTTTTAGATTTACGGCCCACATATATATATGCAGAAATCTGTATTGTGATTTTTATTTTTTTGCCTTCTTAAGCGATTTAAGCGAAACTTATAAGTTGTTTTATTGTTAGCCAAATCCGACTTTGTTTGTGAAAATTGGGGTGATGTATCACATTTTTTGGCCACTTTCTTAAATTACAGCATTTTTTTTTTACCGAATAACGAAACGTTATATATATATAGAATGTTAACGAATGTTAACGAAACATAATGCTTCGTTATTCGTTAAAAAAAAATGCTGTAATTTTTTACCGAATAACGAAATGTAGACACATTTGTGTAATACAAACTTAAAGAAAACAAAAAATGTATAATTATGTAGCTTAAACTTAAAAGAAGTTTGTGTTACCCTTCCTTTAATATCCTTACCTTTATTCATTTTATTTCTATAAAGATTTTAGGTTAAAATAAACCTTTAACCTTTAAAATTAACAATAATATAAACAAAATCTTAAAGTTTAGCTGTATCGCTTGTTTAAACTTGCAATTTCAACTGTTTGTAATACACAATATTATATTTCTTTGTCGTTGCTGACAAAGATATATTTATTGACCATATAATCATAAGACATTGCTTGTGCCACTCCACGTAAAGCGCCTAATAAAGCATATGCAGTACATATATAGTTTGCATATCTTGAAACTTAACCAAGTATTGTTATTTTCCGTGATTTTCAAGGGTTACCAACTTCGATCTTATAGATCACAAAATACAGTAGTTGGTACAATTTAGTGGTATCACACAAAATATAGCAGGTTCAGCGTTTTGCAAAATGCTAATGTGCTAATTGAACAGCCTTTACACTTTTCGTTTAATACACGCATTTTCTTATTAACATTTAATATAGATATGCTTTTAACGTGTTTTATTTTCCAATATTTTTTCATGCATGTATATGCAGTATATAGTTTGCATATGTTTAAATTTAATGGAAGTATTGTTACATCCCATGATTTTCACGGGTTACCAACTAGTAGTTTTTATGCAAACTTTTTTGCACTAAAGGTGCAAAAAGTGCGATTTTCATATCAAACTTTTAAAAAATTCTTTAGTTATCTATATTGCTTCACATGACTCCATAAAAATTGAAATTGTATTGCCCTCCCCTTGCTACACCTTTGGTAAAACCTCTAGTAGACGAGTGCATGACATTTGTCCGTATGAATGACAGAACTTGTGCTAATTGCATCTCATCAACTATAAAAATTATGTAATTCATCAAATTTTCTAACACTTTTTTGTTTGTTTATCATTCCAGACAAGGACAAAGGGAAACCTCAACCCTTCTCCAGCACCAACAAGAAGTATTGAAGAAGGTACGACTTTTTGATACATCATACAACATCGTATCACGCAGCCAGAACATTTCCAGATCTGTCTTTAATATTACAGAAATGGAAAAATCGTATCGATCTAGTTTTTACCGCTACGACCATCTACGATCATATGAGATTGAACCGCCAAGATCGATCTTTCAACATGCTCATACTGAGATGGGAATGACGTTGCCTTGGTTTCGCGAATCATCCGTTATTTCACATCAAGAGAAATCGTACAACAACATGTGCTTTTTCATCTTAAAAGAAACTGAACTCTTGGAACGCGGCTTCCCCAGAAAGACCCACATTCCTGAATTAGTTCACGTGCCCAACACTAATACTCCGTGGACTCGGCGTCCATCGTCGGAGAACTTTCGCCAATGTTGCCGATGCAACATGTTTTACGAAAAAGGTTTACAGCAAGGACCCTGCACATATCACTGGGGCAAGGTTCGGAAAAACCACGAATGCCTATGGTACACTTGCTGTGCGTCTCCTCCAAATTCGGTGGGTTGCACAATGGCCAACTTTCACGTCAGCGTCATCAAGAAGGAAGGATTCTTCATCGATTTTTTAAGTTCTTTGCCATGTGAATACAAGCTGCAGGGACAGAAGAAAAACATCGTGGCCCTGGACTGCGAAATGTGTTTCACGGATGAGGGCCTTGAAGTTACTCGCGTTACGCTCATAGACTGGACCGGCGACGTGCTCCTGGACATCATCGTGGTCCCCGATCGGCCGATCGTGGACTACAACTCGCGTTTTAGCGGGCTGACCGAGGAACATTTCAAAGGAGCGACGATGACTCTGGAGCGTGCCCGGGAGGAGGTTCTGATGTACGTCGACGATGACACCATCATCTTGGGGCACGGCCTGGAAAATGACTTTATCGGGCTGCGGATCGAACACTCTAAAGTCATCGACACATCAGTTCTTTACCCTCACCCAGCCGGATTCCCGTATCGGCGCTCGCTACAGGACCTGGCAAGCGAATTTCTTGCTAGGGCGATCCAGGTTAACTGTCACGACAGCCTCGAGGACGTGAGGGCTTGTTTAGATCTCGTCTTAATGAAGTTGGACAACAATGTTTATTAATCAGATTTATGGGATATGCAGGTTAAAGGGCTTTTTACACTGTTTTGTACATCTTGCAAACGCCTGCAAATTTGCAATTTTTATAGTGTCACTTCAAATTTGTAATTGTCATATTATGCATCATATATTTTTATTTCTTGTACGTGTCCTTTCAACATAATTATTAAAAGTTTTGGGATTAACATAGCCTTAAAACATTTATTTCTCGTGGAGCCCCTAGCTTTCTTCATGCCCTTTCATCATACTTATATAAATGCCTTACCGTATTCCCCAGAAGATTTTCAAAATTGTCACTACCAATTTCTAAAAATTTTGCATTTAATTTTATGTCGTTTTAGTCTTGGTATACCAACATTGAGACATGGTTGAAATTACGGATGTACTTTGGTTAGGCAAACACAAGCCAAAGATGCGCCTACTTAGGATTCATTAAGATGTTTAAAGAGAGCTAGCTTGACATACTGAACCATAAACATGCAGGTAAAGTAATAAAGCATAAAGGTTCTATAGCTTCTATATATTGTAGATTAGATCGTGATTATAACAATTAACGAAATCCATAATCCGAGCGCTATAGTTAATAATGCAATTAATACAAAGAAAATATACAGTGGTCAATTTATTTGATGGGACACCAGTAAAATTTCACAAATTCACTAAATAAAAACACTTAACAACTTTAAATTTGTTATAATGTCGTTTTAATTGAATAAATAATGACAATTACATAACCAAAATTACATATATTTAGTAATTTCATAATAAAATAATAGAAAATGGAAAACAACATTTTTCAGATGCAACATAAGTGATGGGACACTAACCAAAATATACATGTAAAATATTGTATATGACTATAACTAATAATTTGTAGAACCACAATTATCTTTGTTGACTTCTGCCAATCTTCTTGGCTTGGAATCCACTTGTCATTTTATCTCTTGAGTAGAATTTTTGCCATTCACCCAATATCGCTCTTTTGAGGTCTAATGATGGATTGCAGATGGATTATATGTGCGTGAGATTGCCGAATTTATTGGAGAAAGTCGAGTGACTATTCAAAATATAGTACAAACGTATTAAAAACAGTAACCGAGTTAAACATTAATCTACAAGTGGTCCCAAACGAAAGATTAGTGAGTGAACCGAGTGGGCTGTGATCAAGGCTGTGAAGAAATTTTGAAGAACCACTGATTCGAATGAATCCACAATAGTCCAGGAATTTGATGGAATAACTCTACATCCTAAAACCTGTCGCAGAGTTCCTCATAGAAACGGTTTTCATAGCCATGACTCAAGAATGAAAACAGCTTATTAGCAACACAAATCTAACAAAATGGTTGGACTTTGCAAATGAACTCCATTCTGTATTATTTACAGATGAAAGCATATTTTATATTTTTAGAAGCATGCATTGGCAGAAAAAAGGTTTGGAGGAAATGTGGCACAGCCTTGGGAACCGAACATCTAATACCAACTGTAAAGCATGGTGGATAGGGCTTTGTTGGTGGGGGCTATAGATGTCAGAATCTGGTAATCAATTAAGTTTTTATTGATGACGCAATGCACAAACGTAAATATGTGGGCTAACTAAAATAGACTTTGGTTCCCAATGTATAACAAAATTGGGGTTAGGTACACGGTGGATATTTTTACTGGACAATGCCACCGAGCAAACATCACACTTAGCGAAATAATGGATAACGTTCCAATTCAACTTCATTCACCAGCACTGAGTCCTAACTTTAAAAAAAACTTTTAGGGAAGATTTTAAGGAGAAATATTAAAAAGCACAATATTTCTAACAAAAAAGACCACAAAAGAGTGCAATTGGATGAATGGCAAAAATTCTATATATACTTAAAAGTAGTTTTGACTTAATCTGTCCAAACTCCTGCAACATCATCGCGGGGGATTTTAACATCGATTTTAATTGTGCTCTAACCCGAGATGTGACGACTGTCCAGAAGGAAAATCCAATAACTTCTTTATTTTCGGGTTTCGATCTAATGCCTACAATAAGGACTCCAACACGAATATCCAGGTCGCATTCCTCGTTGTTGGACCAAATTTTTATAAGTAAATATGTGCAATGTAATAATACTGTATTGTTCCCTGTTTCAAAACTCGATCACCTTGTTATTTATCAGTCCCTATCTATACCTTCAATCTACAAGCAAAAAATACAATGTAAAGACATCCCAACCCATAACTATAACTTTAAAAAAGCCAATTGGGCACTTATTAATGAGGAACTATTTGGTTACGATTGGAGTTCCCTTTACAAACTAACCTTACCAGACGAAATCCTTTCCCACATAAACTGTATCTTAAATAAAGCAGTAGATAAACACTGTTCTAAGACTGTAAAGAGGCGACGGACTATCGTCAGATGGTGGAATAAATCTCTTTCAGAACTATTTAAAAAAAAAAACACTTCTTATCATCAAATGGTAAGAGGCTTCCAAACCCAACACCAATTTAAAGCTATTAATAAAAGGTATAAAGTCGCCCTCAGAATGGCCAAAGGATTCTACATAATGGGTAATTTCAATCAAATATGGCGGATAGTTAACTCTCATCTCAATACTACCACTATAAGTATGGATATAACCTTATTAAGTGATTATGCCAAATTCTGTAGTAATCCCTTAAGTTTACCGGACTTACATGATAAATTTCCGTACGAGAAGCTACCCATAACTGAAAACGATTCTAAATTTAAGAAATTTTCGCTTATATCCGTTGACGACATAATCCTTCAGCTTTCCAGCACAAAGATCTCAGAAAATCGTGTTAGTGGGGGAATCCCGGGTACGGTGTTGTCCAGAACCTGTATATCCTTACTTCCGGTCCTTGTTCATCTGTTCAATTGCATTATTAAAACCGGACTTTATCCTTCAGAATGGAAAAAAGCAAAAGTAATCCCATTATACAAGAAAGGTCCCGAAAATATAGTGTCTAATTATCGACCGCTCTCTGTACTGCCCGCTTTAAGCAAGCTTGCTGACAAATGTATATTGTCACAAGCATTAATATTTTTGTCAAACAAGATTCCAAAAAATCAGTACGGCTGCAAGATTAACACCAGCGCCTTACATTTAGTATACGTTTTGTACATCAAAGCTGTTAATGCTGTTGATCGCAAAGAGGCGTTCTGTATTTATAAAACAGACGTTTCTAAAGCTTTTGACACACCAACGCAAAAACATATAATTCAACGCCTCCAACAATTGGGTATCTCCGACTCGGCATTGAGTCTATTTTTTAATTATTTATCTGATAGAACGATCCAAATCGTGGGTGACCCAGGGAACACACATTACCAAATCCACAGAGGAGTAATCCAGGGTTCCACACTCGGCCCTAAACTTTACTCAGTTGTTACTGCAGACCTCCTTAGATTGACTTATGAAAATGAGATGCTCAGCTATGTGGATGACAATTTTCTTTCTACTGTTTCCACCATAGACAAAATTCCGGAAGTAAGCGAATCCATGAAAAGAGATCTCGAAACTATGCGTAAATGGTATGATGAACATCAAATGAAGTTGAATCCAGAAAAGACAGAACATGTATTTATACGTGGGACGAATCCAAATCCTAATTCAATAAATATATTGGGTGTTACCTTTGATTCTCCCTTTGGTTTTCAAACTCATATATCCAAGCTGATAAATAAAACACACCGTGTAACCTATCTTCTTAAATGTCTGAATAAAACCCTAACGACATCGGAATTGACGATAGTAATCAACGCTAAGCTCGTTCCGTTATTAACATACGGTAGTATTGTCTGGACATCTTCATCTAAAAACAAACTTATACCCATTAAAATGGCATATAATAGGGCAATAAGAACGGCATTTCGATTGCCGAGATTGTCCTCTATTACTGCTGCTTGCAAGAAGTATAGAGTCCTGTCTTTTGAGGGGTTGATTCACTGTTCTGATGTTTGTGTATTGAGCGACGCATTGCGAGATTCCACCCACCCTTTACATTGGGTTTCGAAATATTTAAAAAACAGTACAGATGCCAGACCCTCCTCTTATCTTATACTGAATTGCGATAAAGTTACTAGTAAACTAATGGATAAATGTTTTCCTCATAGGATTTTCCCTATTTGGAATAACTTGCCCCTGGAAGTCCGGAAGGATTTGTTCGTCTGCTCTTCCTTCGCTTGCATAAATGGATGCAAGCATTGGAAGAAGAAAATCAGACGGCTGTTTATAGATAATCCAATGGGATAACAAGCTCTTCAACATAGTCTTGGTATCATACACTGATTTTATAACTAGGATTTATTCCCATTTTACCCGTCCCTTTTAGAAGTTTATTTTTCCATATTGTCTACGTACATTTATATGAATTTTGTGTTTAATTTTCGTCTGAGTGATTGCTTGCTCTGTACTCCTGGAAAGTGTTGTTCATTTTAAATAAATAAATAAATAAAAAAATAAATAAAAAAAATAAATAAAAAAATGAAAAAGGGGCGTCGACGATTGGCTTCTTCCGCCCGCAGGGATCCTGAATCATTGATTTTTTCTATGGCCTTCTGGTGCTGGGCAGCCGTATTGAAGACCAGTCATACCCAGTGAGCAGGACTGTCCTGGATGGTGCAAAAAACTCCCTTCGGAAACTCACGTTGGTCCGGTACAGCTGCAAGGCGTTCCTGGTGGTGGTGTTTGCGATGGTGACCCTGAGTACCAGAGCGTATGTTGGTGTGGTAGTGGCCGGAGTAGGTCAGGGTGTTGGACCTGTCGTGTCGATGGTAGCCGTTGGTGGTATGTTTCGCGTGGTAATTAAGTGTGGGCTTGAGCTCCCTGTAATAGAATGAGAAGCAGAAGTAGAAGTAAGGGAGGTAGACGAAGCAGGATATTTAGAGATAGAGGCACTTAGTGTATCCAAGCGGGTAAGGATAGCCTGCTGTTGCTGTCAGAGTTGGTTAATGACATCTTCTACCCCCGAGATATCAATTGATGGGGGAGACAGAGGCTAAGGGGCAGGACTATTTATCTTGATTCCAAACGCAAAAGTCGACCTCGGTAAGAACAGTTAGAATGTTTTGCATGGCCTTGTGGCTGAAATTGCCCCTCTCGTCCAACTGGCCCCTGATGTAATTAAGCTGGCGGCCCACTCTGTGT